>BJFM01000413.1:125405-138177 GCA_016586285.1 Arothron firmamentum
AATCTGCTTATGGGACATAATTAAAGCAAATTTGAGCCTGTTTTTGAAACTTTAATCCAGTTTTTATTCGAGTGTGACGTCATTATTCCAGTCCAATAAAAAAACACAGATTAAATATAAAAAATTATTAAAAATGTCTGGAACACACTTTAGATAATCAACATCTATAAATAGGTGACATTTGCAGGGAAAAAACAATTAAAAAAAAGTTTAACGTATTAAAAAAAATAACACGCAGGGAAAAAAAATAGATTTGATTTAATTTTTTGTGACCTTGCAAAATGACCTCAAGATTATTTTTAACCTGAAAATGTTCTTGTTTACAGCCGTCACGTGTCCAAGTAACGCTGGTATTGATCTGATTTTATGCTCTGATCGAAGATGAGGCTCAGAGATGAAGAACTGCTGCCCAGAGAAAATCCTGATTGAGCTGAAGCAAAATTGGTGGTAATTAATCCCCCGGACCAGGGGCGGCTAGGCCACGCCCCCGGCGCAGATCTCACTCTTGATTGGCTCCCGCCAAGACACCCGGCAGCCCCGGGCCAGATAAATGGAACGTGCCCCGAAAGATCCAAGTCTGCAGCTTCATCATCATCTCATCATCTTCCTCAGTGACAGAACCATGACGGCTCGGGAGGACCTCAACGAGGAGAAGCCCAAAGTCAAGATGTTGTCCCCGGGCTACGGGATTGACAAGTCTCGCCTTCACGGCTCTGGGTTCCGATCCAAAGGCTTCGCCATCACGGATCTACTGGGTCTGGAGTCTGACCTTCAGGCGAGGCAGCAGCCCGGTGGAGGCTCTGGTTCTGTGGCGGTATCCGGGTCCGACCCGCAAGTGCCCGGGGGTCTGGGAGGCTTCTCGTTTCCAGGCGGGTCTCTGCCACTCGGCCTCGGCTTCCTGTGCAGCCTGGCAGCGCAGCAGCCCGCTGGGTCACCGTGTTTCCTCCCCGGACACCTGCCGCTGCTGCAGGCCCGAACAGACAGCCACTATCTGCAGAACCTGGAGGCTCAGCGGGACCAGTACTCCGGTACGACTCAGTCCGCCTTCTGTTCTCGTTCGAAACGGTGACCCCGCGACCCATTTCTGAATTCAGCAATATCGATACCTTTTATTATTGTCAATTCATTTAAAAAAACTAATTATTAACAGTTTCATTTTCTGTTTTGCTTAGTTCGGTTTGTTTAATTAAAAGAGAATACGGAATTTATTTAAAACGTCGTGTTTTTATTAGCGCAAATAAATCAATTTGGCTTTAATTATGGAGGAATATGTTTTGTTTTTATACATAATTTAAAAAATATTTTTAAGGATATTTTTATACTTCTGATATTTCCCTCACGCTCTCATTTCGCAGCTGATCGAACAGATAAATTTACTGATCGATTATCGTGACCCATTGTTTGGTTTTCTTTTTTATTATTATTATTTATTTGTTTTTTGTTTTTGTTTTTTTTGCAGATGAAGAGTGTCTGTCCGACCGAAACGATTCCAAAAGCTCTGCAAACTCCCAGAAGAGAAAGAAAAGGAGACACAGGTGAGGAAAGACACCTGGAGGTTTATTCTGAAAAATCAACAGGTTACTTAAAAAAAAACAAAAAACAAACAAACAAACAAACAAAAAAAAAACCACGACAGCAAAAAACGCAACGTAAAAACATACCAGTAAAGATGGCTTTAAATTAAGCTTGCGTTGTTATTTTCAATTACTGGCGTACACTTTTGACAAGATATAAATTCAAAATGTTATTCTCTTTTGAAATTTACATCATCATAAATACAGAACTTTTTATTTTAATCAATAACAGAATAAAAAAAAGTATTTTCAATTGACACGATTCACGTTCTGGTGCTGCAGGACGGTTTTCACGTCCCATCAGCTGGAGGAGCTGGAGAAGGCCTTCCAGGAGGCGCACTATCCTGACGTGTACGCGCGGGAGATGCTCGCCATGAAGACGGAGCTACCTGAGGACAGAATACAGGTGACGTAATTAATATTCGATCACTTCTGATCTGTCATATCTGTCAATGTAATTTTTACTATTTAGAATTTACCATGAAAGAGATTTTAAAATAATGATATTTTTTTGTGATGGCTGATGCTTTCTGGATTTAAATCAGTCCGGACAGTTAGGTCAAACCCGGTTTATTAATTTATTTATGTATATATGTATATATTTGAAGTTTTAAATACATGTCCCATATTTTTGAAATTTTATTTGCCAACCTTGTAGAATATCTGTTTCTTTAGGGCATTTCATTTATTTCCAATTGGACTTAAAATCATATTTCTTCCAAGTCGGGTTTTTAATGTTTTGATGTTTCTTTCAGGTTTGGTTCCAAAACCGACGAGCAAAGTGGCGAAAGCGGGAGAAGTGCTGGGGCCGCAGCAGCGTCATGGCGGAGTACGGCCTGTACGGCGCCATGGTGCGCCACTCCATCCCGCTGCCGGAGTCCATCCTCAACTCCGCCAAGAATGGCATGATGGGATCTTGCGCCCCCTGGCTGCTCGGTGAGCCGCATGCACGTCAGTGCCACACGCAAGCACGCACGCACGCACGCACGCACACACACAAAAGCACAAACACTAATGTGCCAAAGATGATCTCAAGTACATTTAAGTGGTCGCCCCCGTGTGGCTGGCTGTAGTACTGTAGATCAAAGATTTTGTACCATAATGGATATTAGTAATTTAACCTACCTGGTCTTTTGACATTATTAACAAAATGATTGTGAAGAGAAGTACAGTTTGATATACAAGACTTTATTCATTTATGTTAATAAATTTTACTTCACATCTTATCAATAAAGATTACACGTGCTGAAGTATGATTATGTTTTTAGTCTCTTTTCACGTTGTTTTTGCTGTATTGACGCAAATATGAAGATCCAGACTGAACTGAGTGTCCGTCTCTTAACACAGGGATGCACAAAAAGTCATTAGAAATGTCCAAGAAGTGTTTGAGCCCCACCGAGTCGGACCCGACCCGTTGCAACACTTTCTGCAGCTCTTCGGAACGATGTGGTCGCAGCGAGGCTCAGGAGGTGGAGCCTGAGGAGGAGCGGCTCCTGGAGATGGAGGAGGAAGAGGATGTGGATGAGGAGGTGGCCATCGACCTTTCCAGCTCCTCCAAGCAGCAGCATTCAGAGGCCGGGTCTTCTGTAAAGACCACCCGCTCGCCACACCGCCAGAGTGGGGGCGAGTCAGATGACCAAAGTTGAGTTTTGGGAAAGTCAAATAATGACTGAAGATGATGGCACTTTGATGAAATGCAGTGGGGCAACAGAAGGTTGACTGGATTCTTCAGTGATGACAACAGCCAATCAGTGAACAAAAATTATGTCATTTATCTCTGTCTGAATATTACTGTGAGACTGTAGAAAAATATATTAGAGTAATTTTGTTATGGTACGGTAAGGTGTGGATGCCAATTTAAAAGGGCAGGGACACTGTATTAACACATACTTTAAATATGTTCTTGCATTGTGTATAATTACACACAATTTTAAAATCGAAAAGAAAAAAAAAACAATAACATTGAGGCAAAACTCATGTCTGTGGTTCCAAGAGTGACCTTTTTCCTAAATAATAATGATTTGTCCAATATGGAACCATATTTCCTCAGCATTGCTGCTGCTGTTGCTCAAAGACTGAGAGACAAACTGAGGGTATTATGGAGGATGTAAATAAATTCCATGTCTGTCTGCGTTTTGTTACTGGAATTCACTGAGAATAATTTTCATCCTTGTCAAGAAGCAAAGAGAGTATTTGATGTTAATTATTGTTTTGTGTCTTCTTTTGGTTTGAATGTTACTGTTCAGATATATTGTAAATTAATGTAATTTAAAAACAATATTTCAAAAAATTCGCATTATTATTATTAGGTACAAGTTGGTGAATAAAAACAGAGTATTTTTGGAATCACTGGAGTATTAATTCTGGTTATTAAATACAACATAAACCTTTCATTTTTTTAAAAATTAAAACTACAAACCTGAATTCTTAAATTCGTTTTTTGTCACTATTTTGAACAACTTTAAAAGCTAACAATAATAGAAATAACAGAAAAACTGAATTTATGAAATATGAGTGAAAAAAAATCACGTATCACGTATAATAGCACGGGTTTCTGGAAGAGAAAAATACGTCACTTCCATATTTCGAATTTCAATCTCAAACTATAAAATTAAATTAGTAATTTTCTTTTGTTACTTTTTTTTTTAAAACGAATTGCCCGTGTCAGTTTAATTTAAGCTTTGTTGATTAATATTATCGTTATCATAATTGTTATTTACATTTTCAGTCGGGCGGCGGAATTTGGTCACGACAACTACGTCACTTCCTGCAGAGGCTTTAGCCGTTTAAGCTAACCATTTTTACAAAGCGCTAATTTAAGCATAGTTTCTTCAGTATGTTCGAGTTAATGTCGCTTAAGTCTGAGCTCATGCTTATCTGCAGTACTTTGACAAAAGCACTACTCGTGGAGATTCTTACGGCGGTGGAGAAAGTGTCAAAAAACCCGGAAACCAAGGTAAGATAACTTCTGCTAACTGCTATCAAACACTTCCGATGTGTTTGCAGGAAGTTGTAACAAAATAGTGCCGCAAAACTCTACAGAATGTTCAACATCTTCTGACTATACTAATAACTAAAGCATGATAATGATCTGAACTTTTATAAAGTGTATGGTATGTACCTTGGTTGTTTTGTTTTTTAGGAAAAGATAAGCTCACTCGTCACCAGCTTGTGTCTTGAGGCTGTTGATCAAATTTTTAAGATCCTTGAGGATGCTGCTGTGAGTCCGGCACTGACGGAGCCACCGCAACTTGGTAGGATTTTTAAAGGAGAGGCGAACAGTTCATGCTTCATTCTGGACCTACAATCTAAGGCTAAAAGAGCGCATTTTCCATATTTTAGGAGGGGCTACAGAAGAGTACTCTACGGAGCAAACCGTCATCCTGGTATATAACAAGGTCAGTGGCGCTTCTCTGTAATGACACCGTAATTTAAAGAGTTCAGGTACGTTTTCCAAAATTGTAGAATACTGCTGTTGACTCCAAGTGTGTTCTTCTGGCTCTGCAGGACCCTGCTGCGACTTTCACTGGTGAGGTCACATGACATTCTGTTTACTTTGCCAGTTTAAATAGTAGAAAGTGTCCAAGGTGACCCTGCTGTCATCCCACCTGCCGGACAGCTTCAGATTTGTTAGCGAATGTAACACATGCCTCTTTGTTCTTTGCTTCAGGTGAAAATAACGCCGCCGGTAACGGTAAATCTAGAACTCTGGTTGATTTGCCTGATCATGACTATGGTCGGTGTTCCTCTCAGCCACTCAGCACTTCCACATCAGAAGGGGGAGGAGAATCACAGTTTGCACAGACTCACCTGGCTTGTTCCCAGTGCAGGAGGTTGTTCCCAAATACAGAACGACTTGCCGAACACCACAGGAAATCTCATCCCGTGTGCTCAGTGTGCGGGGCAGTTTTTGCTGGTGTACTGAAGCTCCGCGAGCATGTGATAAAAGAGCATGGGGTGCTGCCATATGCCTGTCATTACTGCACAAAGAGATTTAACCACAAAGCTCACCGTGACCTGCACGTGAAGGTGCGGCACACTGGTGAAAAATCATGCCACTGTAACATCTGTGGGAAAGGTTACGCAAGTGCCAGCATGCTGAAGACGCACCAGATGACACACTCTGACAAGACATTCATTTGTGACATATGTGGGAAGAGCTTTTATCATTTCTGTCACCTGACACGACACAAGTTGGTGCACCAGGACGTGCGACCTTACCGGTGTCACACCTGTGGACAAGGCTTCACGCAGGCTGACAACCTGCGTAGCCACCAGGGGGTACACAGCGGTGAGCGGCAACTCTGCTCCATCTGTGGAAAAAAATACCGTTTTCTTAAGAACCACGTCATCAGAAAACATGCCCAGGGGCTGCCGGCTCATGAGCTGCCTGCTGCAGGCAGCATGGCCACCTGCCAGGACTGTGGGAAGAAGTTTCCTAACCAATCCCAGCTGAGGGTTCACCAGCGAAGCCACATGAGTGTGAAGCCGTACCGCTATGTCTTCAGGGGGAAGAGCTACCATTTGAAGGATCTCTTCCATGACCACAACTACACCCACACCAGCAAGTAGCCATACCACTGCACGTTACGCTAATGGTGGGCACCTCTGAGTACCCCAGTTCTGACCGCCATCTCAGCCTGAAGCAAGTCGCAAATCATTTTCAGATTTACCAGACAGTTGAGGTCACGCTTGGTTCCTAACCCCCAACTTTGCTCAGGTTTCAGTTTACTTAGCGTTAGCGTGTAAACTCCTGGTGGCAGAATGTTTAGATGGGCTAATCAGCAGATTACCATAGGATTGTTAAAGGTGATTAAATCAATCGCCCTAGCACGTAGATGGATTACATCATCTAGTCTAACAGATCTCGGAGGTCACACAAACATCACAGGAAATAATGACTGCGTGTCCAGCTGCCAATTCCAGATACAGCTGTAGAAATTAATCAGCTTAAAGGATCAAATTTAATAAGTCAAAAATGCTGTTGTTTGGATGCTCAATTTTATTTTGACAAGGTATTTTGTTTTTCCACAGAAATGTTTTGATTTAATCTTTCAGGCAGGTAGCACGTTAGGAACTTTTTCTGTTTCTTCTTCCTCTTATTATTTCATGTTCAGTGGTAGTAACATGCTGACAGCCAGGTGTAAGTCATGAGCTGACCTACAGGGGGCAGGATGTCTGCACAGATGCCATTTATTCAAACTCATAACAGGATGATGAGGACTTCCACAAGTAAAAGGTCAGAACTGGGAACACAATAAACCCAGTCAAACTATTTTCATCTTATAAAAGGTGTAAAGAAAAAAAAGAAATTGGTTCAAAATTTGTTGAAATCGCGATGGATGAAATGTCTTTTTTTTTTTTTTTTACTCTGCATGGTTTTATTTGAAGAACAATATTTGAAGTAGAATACTTGTGCTATTTTTTCAGTTTCACATTTGTGTGCAAATGAGCGCGGTAGTAACCTGTACTGATATATTAATAAAATAGGACTAATAAAGCTGGACTGGCGTTGTTGGGAGTCTCTCACTTCTTGCAGTGTGGAACGAGCCTCAAGGGTTCTGCAGTCACGTGACCTTTGGTCCATAGATGTTGCGGTGAAGGTCCTCCAGACGGCTCACCTGAGCGCACCTGAGGGAGAGACTCAGGTGAGTGAGTCAGTCTTCTGGATCAGCAGGAGTGAACATGACTGTCATCCACAGCTGCTGGAGAACCCGGACCCTGTCCCGAGTCCTGTTCCAGACCTACTGGAGCCGACGCGGAAGTCTGGCTTCGGGTCAGGTCCGGACCGATACGGTGCCGCAAAGATGTGTGACCACCCTGCCTTCACCGGGGTCCTGGACCTCCGAGCTGTCCCAGTTCTCCCACCGGGACCTGTATCGGCTCTCGGTCACGGAGCCGGACCGGTTCTGGGGCGCCGCCGCCACCGACAGGCTCCGATGGATGGAACCGTTCCGCCAGGTCCGGGACTGCGAGATGAGCAGCGGCAAGATCAGCTGGTTCCTGGGAGGGAAGCTGAACGTGTCCGGTGAAAAACTATTACCAAAATAACTCTAATCATTAAAAAGTTACGTCATCATTATTAACAAATAAGAATTGATTTGCCGGTAGATGGTCAGAACAAACTTGTAGCATTGACAGATTTATACAGGTTTTAATGGGAGAGATGTAGATTCTGTGTAAAGCAGGCGTGTGGTGGCGGAAAATGAGCATATGTGACAGCAGGGAGTGAGCTTTATGATCGAAACAGGTATTAAAGAAAGCGAAAGGGGTCAAATCAAAGAGTCAGTCTTTCAGAAATCTTTCGAAATTTTTTGTACAGATCTGAATCGGTAATTGAGTAAAGAGAATGAATTTAACATGCAAATGTTTTCAGGAAAGCGTTGAAAGTCAGCAGCAAACTGGAAATCCTGAACAATAAACGTTAAGTGATCAAACACGCGGGAAGCTGGCGTGGGCGCGCAGACACGCTATCAAAATAAAACAGGAAGTGCAACAAAATAAAAGAAGTGATGGCGGAAAGAGTTCAAGACGTTCATTAAAATAATCAGTTGGTTTTTAACCAACTAAATTCATTAGTTGATTATAAATCTGGAAGAGGTCTCAGTAAATGTATAATTGCAGTCCTGTGTCTTTATCTGCTGTTGTTTCTTTTTCTTTTTTGGAATCTGATGAATAATCCAATAATGTTCCAATAACGTCAGCTGGATGATTTGTATTGTATCTCAATATTGATGTGACAGCTGAGGATTTTGTTTCCTGTAAATTATTTTTGTAAATCGGTTGCATGAGACACAAACAGGATCTTAAATCCATTTTAGGATTAATTTGAAATCAGTTTTGGTAAGAATTGTGTGTTGACAACACACGTCACCACATGTACTGCACAACACGCCAGAAATGGCAGGAAATATCACTCCTGTCTTTATGTTGGTTAAATATCCAGAACATTATTTTCAATATGAGGTGTCTGTGAAAGTTCTCATTCATCCAGGTCATAGTTATCTGAGGTTAGATTTTGTAGGCAACTGGACTTAGAAAGGTTGATCTTGAAGACGTTTCACCTTCTCTCCAGAAGGCTTCTTCAGTTCTAAACTAGTTGGCAGCAGAGCTTGAAAATATAGCCCTTCTGGGCCATTTTTGTGCTGATGACCTGGGTGGTCGCCTGAGAGTCATTGACAGGGTCGTTGACAGGGTCGTTGGCCTAGTTTCACTTGGGGTGCTCCCCTTGGTCTGCTGGGTGACATGGTAATGAGTCACCAAGTGTCCTCAAACTGTGTGAACCTTTGGATCGCTGGCAGAAGGAGTGGAGGACTGCGTTGTATGTGGGAGATAGAAAGTGTCTGAGCCCACCACCTCTGTTTAAGGAAGGCTTTTCCTTCCTTGACACCCCTCTCAAACCAGCGATCTTCTCTGGCCAGTACACGTACTTGGCTGTCCTCAAAGGAGTGTCCGCCTTCTTTCAGGTGTAAGTGTACTGCTGAGTCCTGTCCTGAAGAGGCTGCCCGCCTGTGTTGGGCCATTCGTCTATGGATCGGCTGTTTGGTTTCTCCAATGTACAATTCCTGACATTCCTCCTGGCAGCCTCTTCAGGACAGGACTCAGCAGGACACTTACACCTGAGCAGACACTCCTTTGAGGACAACCAAGTACGTGTACTGGCCAGAGAAGATCGCTGGTTAGAGAGGGGTGTCAAGGAAGCCATCCACGTCAAGTTGGAAAAGCCTTCCTTAAACAGAGGTGGTGGGCTCAGACACTTTCTATCCCCCACATACAACGCAGTCCTCCACTCCTTCCGCCAACAAATATAAAGGTTCACACAGTTTCAGGACACTTGGTGACTCCTGACCATGTCACCCAACAGACCAAGGGGAGCACCCCAAGTGAAACTAGGCCAATAACCCTGTCAACGACCCTGTCAACGACCCTGTCAATGACTCTCAGGCGACCACCCAGGTCATCAGCACACTAATGGCCCACAAGGGCTATATTTTCAAGCTCTGCTGCCAACTAGTTTAGAACTGAAGAAGCCTTCTGGAGAGAAGGTGAAACGTCTTCAAGATCAACCTTTCTAAGTCCAGTTGCCTACAAAATCTAACCTTGGATAACTATGACCTGGATGAATGAGAACCTTCACAGACATCTTTTCAAGTCCATTTTAGGTTTATTTTGAAATCAGTTTTTGTAAGAATTGTGTGTTGACAACACACGTCACCACATGCGCTGCACAACACACCAGAAATGGCAGGAAATATCGCTCCTGTCTTTATGTTGTTTAAATATCCAGAACATTATTTTCAATATGAGGTGCTTACCATAACCAGCTCAAAATGCAAATGCGACCAGGTTAAGAGTCAAAGGAAACCCATATTGACATTATTGAGTGCAATGAATTTCAGAAAAAACTGGATCCTTTAAGGAAAATAAAAACAAAATAATGAGCTGGGTTTGAAGCAGTAAACTGGCAGTTTATACATAAATGGAAGCGCATTTTGTCTGATGAATGTGGTGACTCTTTATTTCCCATTCCTTAGTAAACTGCCTGGATGTTCACGTTGAGAAACATCCAGACCGAGTGGCTCTGATCTGGGAGAAAGATGAACCCGGCACTGAGGAGAAGGTCACCTACAGGTGAGTAAGTAATTCACATGATGATCATTATCGTCGTCTTCATCTTATTGGATTTCTTTATCTTATCATGAGTATCATCCTGCAGTGACGTCAGAAATGTAAAAGTATTTTAAGAGTATTTTAACTGCCTGATCTTTTGTCTGTGAAAATGATGATGAAGTTAATGAAGATGCCATCTTTGCTGTGATTTCTGTCCACCAGAGAGCTGCTGGAGACCACCTGTCGTCTTGCTAACACCCTCAAGAGTCACGGCATCCAAAAAGGGGACCGAGTGGCCATTTACCTGCCAGTGTCACCGCTGGCAGTGGCAGCCTTCCTGGCCTGTGCTCGCATTGGTGCGGTGCACACGGTGGTTTTTGCTGGCTTCAGCTCAGAGGCTCTGGCAGGCAGGATCCAGGATGGTAAATTCAGCTTTTAAGATGCTTTAAATTTGCCATTTCTTTTCTTCCTTGACAGTTTGTTTACTCACTTGTTAGCCTAAAACAAGAGACCTTGCACTTGAACGGAAAGGTCATTGATTGAGCCTGAAGAGCATTTGATAGCAGGTTCGTCACGCAGCTGTTTTGGAAACATTCACTGCCGTCAGACACAAACATGGTGTATCCATGGTTACTGATCTGCAGGCAAGCTGAATGGGACCGGAGAAGTTCAGTCCTCCCCGCCCTAGTTTAACCACTCCATTCATCTCTTCTGTCCCAGTATAACCAGTCCATTAAACCTCTCTGTTCATTCTTCCCTCTGTTCCAGCATAACCAGTCCATGTGTCTGATGTTTATGAAAACAGTGTGTTTTATCACTGAAGTGCAAAAGTCTGATTTTACTGCAGCTTTTTAAAGAGTTCAAAGGTTCATTGCAGAAAAGTTATTACTGATACCATGGCAACCAAACCAGCCTCAGCAGGTTTCATTGTCAGAGCGTTTTTTACGTCGGTTTTTAAAAGTTGATTTCATTGAAATCAGTGCAGTTGGGAGAGAATGCAGCATGTTATTGTTAGCTTTCAGTTAGTTTGGTACCATTAGCCGTTATCTTGTGTTGCAGCTAAATGTAACGCTGTGATCACCTGTAATGAGGCTGTAAGGGGGGGGCGCCACGTCCCGCTGAAGGCCACCGTGGATGCTGCTGTCAAGAGCTGCCCGACCGTGCGCCACGTTTTTGTTTCTCAGAGAACGGAGAAAAAGTGCCCGATGGGAGAGCTGGATGTCCCCCTGGAGGAGGTGAGAGGTGAAACCTGAGGCTGGGAACACCTCATTTTGTAGTAGAAATCTTACAGATACTGTGTGTTTCAGGAGATGTGTCGTCAGTCTGCAGAATGTGCTGCAGAACCGATGGACAGTGAGGATCTGCTGTTCCTCCTCTACACCTCAGGAAGTACCGGGAAGCCTAAAGGGATCGTCCACACACAAGCTGGGTATCTGCTGTACGCATCACTGACACACCAGGTACAAAAACACACAAAGACCTTTGGAGCTATTTGAGATATGATTAAAATTTAATTGAGGAGGTGAAGACAAAGAGGGGTGGCTACACAATGAGCAGAACAAAAACACCGCTGTTTGTTCCCAGAGGGATGGCGAGGACGCGGCCCTGAGGCCAAATCTGGCGCCAAAAGCTTTAAATTAGCTTTTTCCAGTGTGACAAGCAATAGCATCTGCTTTCTGTTTTCTGTATTCTTCATGTATGTGTGTGTGTGTGTGTGTGTGTGTGTGTGTGTGTGTGCGCGTGCCTGTTGGGGGTGGGGTTGACTTGATGTTTATGATAACTGTGTAAAAAAAAAACAACATAATAACATAATGCCTCCCCTCACTGCCAAATATTTATCAGTGGTAATTTCTAAAGCAGCTTAGCCTTCCAAGTGTGCATATGCGTTTGTGTGTGTGTGTGTGAAAGAGAGTTTGTGTGCAGGTCGTTTGGCTAACTCGATTGGATGCAACAACAAAACAAAAGCTGCTTTGAGTGAAAAAGACAAGCGGCGATGGGTCGGTGCCAGGGAGAGAGGGAGAGAAAGGGAGAGGGAGACGGCGTTGGTGCTTCTGGGCTCCTCACATGATCACATCAGCCATTTTGTTGTGTGTCCATCAATTCAAATTAGGTGACAGGACTGAGAGGACTGGTGGCATCAGGCTAAATACTGAAACGCCTGTAACAGTTTCACAGAAAAATTCCCTTTAAGCTCCAGTAAACATTTAAAAACATCAGAAAGTATCAGTTGTATTTATTGTGGTAATTGGTTACTTTTTATTTGAGTCTTTCTGTAACAATCTGACCGTCCTGTGATTTCAACAGTACGTCTTTGATTACCGGGATGGCGACGTGTTCGGCTGTGTGGCGGACGTTGGCTGGATCACAGGACACAGCTATGTCGTGTACGGTCCGCTGTGCAACGGCGCCACCACTGTCCTCTTTGAGAGCACGCCCGTGTACCCCAACCCAGGTGAGATCTGTGTCAGGAGCAGCTCCTTCCTGCTACTTCCTGGTGATCTTTGATACCTGACACAGAAGCGAGGAGAGCTTCAGACTCAAGTGTGTGTGTGTGTGTGTGTGTGTGTGTGTGTGTGTGTGTGTGTGTG
>BJFM01000413.1:138250-172268 GCA_016586285.1 Arothron firmamentum
TGTGTGTGTGTGTGTGTGTGTGTGTGTGTGTGTGTGTGTGTGTGTGTTCAGGCAGGTATTGGGAAATGGTGGAGCGTCTCAGGATCAATCAGTTTTACGCTGCTCCGACGGCTCTGCGTCTGCTGCTGAAGTATGACGAGAACTGGGTGAAGAAATATGATCGCTCATCTCTGCGGACACTGGCATCAGGTGCCATAAACACACACACACACACATCAAACAGTGTTACACTCACACTGACATCTTGACCTGTAGTGGAACTGACCTCTGCGCTGATTTAATCAGTGGTTTGATTATTAATTTTAGTGACCTCTTTGGATGGAACAATAACACAGTGTGTGTGTGTATGTGTGTGTGTGTGTGCGTGCGTGCGTGCGTGCAGTGGGAGAGCCCATTAACCACGAGGCCTGGCACTGGTTCCACAGTGTGGTTGGAGAGGGGCGGTGCCCTCTTGTGGACACGTGGTGGCAGACAGGTGAGTCACGACCAACAGTAAAGGAAATAGTCATTTTTGTCCACTCAACTTCATTTTGGAGAAAATATAGAGATTTTGCAGAATTTAACACCCCCTCAGAGCATCTCTACTGTCATAAAATAAACTTGCACACTATTTGTGTTTCCAGTAAATATCCCATCAGGGTATTGAACCAAATCAGAAAAAAAGAGGACAAATGACCAGAACCTGTTATGCCCTTGTCTTGTTTGTGCTGATAAGTGTTGATCCGTCTGTCAGTCGGTCTGATTCTGGACCTTCAATCCTAATTTGAGTGATTAGAACATCTGCAGAGGGAGAAAATGAATTAAGATCAAATCCTCACCACACTCTCCAGGATCACTGACATCACAGTATGTGTGACCTAATTCCTCGACAATCATTCGGTGTGTGTGTAGCTTTATAAACTCGACTTTAAACGCCATGCCAGCTGCTTCTGCTTCTTAAAAGGGAGAAAATCCCCAATAAATTAAGAAATTAAAGGAAATTAAAACTGCATGTCGAAGCGAAACATAATGTCATCTAGTGGCACTTTTATGTAACTGCCACTTGTATCGCGTTAAAACGTGTTTATTGTTTACAAAACTCAATTTAAAAGTTTTTTTTAATATATATTCAAATTGCATAAAAGCTCTAAATATACAAGAAAAAAGTCTTAAAATTTCAACCAGCATTTTCTTTAAGCTCATGAGGAAATATTCATTAAACTCCGTTGCTCCTGAATGCAGCATTGCTGTGACCCTTGAGATATCTGTGGTCTGTCTGCAGAGACTGGAGGCATCTGCATCGCCCCGCGTCCTGCAGAAGAAGGAGCTCCCATCCTTCCAACCATGGCCATGAGACCCTTTTTTGGGATTCAGGCTGTTCTAAAGGGAGAGAATGTGAGCTGACCATCATTAACCCCTGATCTAGATCACAAACACATCTCAGTCTGACTCAGGCCACTTTGGTGAATTGTATTTTATTGTGTGAACTTGTGGAACTGTCTGTGTTTTCGCTGTCATTCAGTCAGTTTCTGACACTGGTTAATCTCTGCGCCTCATTAACCCCACTTCACTGCGAGACAGAAGAGGCCCAGCGAGCCTCGGGGCGACTCTCTCTAATCTTTCATTAATCAGCAGCATCTGTTTGCTTTGAGCAACAGATTTCAAGCTGCAGTAAGGATCATCACCATGTTGCTCAAATTAATTAACATGTCTCTCACTCAGTTGAAGAAGTGTAATCTTCATCATTCAAGGATTCTCTTTATCACTGTTCCTGCCTCTACTTAGATTACATTAGATCAGATTAGACTTCCTTCGGTTTACTTTTCCTTCTCAGTGGAGTTCGAGGTCTCTTCAATCCTCTCACACTGAATGAACTGATGAGTTTGTCGTCATGGTGACAGATTTAGTTTGAACCGTTTTATTGTAATCTCAATCCGAACATGAAACAGCTGATTTAAAGCTGACACCATGAAATCTTCAGAGTCCTGTGAAGTACTCATTATGATTGGAATGGTGTTTTATCATCGCACCTGACAGATAATCAGACTAGATCCAGGATAATCCAGGATATCTGATTGTTATGTTCATGTTAAGCATTTGTGTCTTTGTGGAATATTTTTCTTGTTGTTTTCAGGGTGAAAGCCTGAATGCTAACTCTGTTAGCGGTGCTCTGTGCATCAGCCAGCCATGGCCTGGGATGGCCCGGAGTATTTATGGTAACCACACGCGATTCATTGAGGCTTATTTCAAACCGTATCCAGGTCAGTGAAGTCCGGTGACAGACTGATTGTCTTAGTTCCTGCAGTCTGTCAGCTGATGTTCTCTCTCAGGTTGTTATTTCACTGGTGATGGAGCATTCCGCTCTGAAGAGGGATACTACCAGATAACTGGGCGAATGGATGACATCATCAATGTCAGCGGCCATCGTCTTGGTACGGCAGAGATAGAGGACGCACTGGTGAGAGCATCCACAGTGTAGCATCCATCAGAATCACCTTTTCTTTCTTTATTTCATTTTTGGTCAGAAAATAGACTGGCAGACTTGGAAACAATAATATTAAAACAAAATAAATTTTAATAAGGATTATAATGCTAAACTAGCAGGAATCCAACACACTGAGGTTAATGCTAGCAATATTTCTTATAAAGTTAACCACACAAGTCAACAATGTTACTTAAAGGTACATTATTGTTGTCATTGTGCAGGATGAACATCCAGCTGTTCCAGAAACAGCCGTAATTGGATTTCCTCATGAGATCAAAGGAGAAGGTGACAGTGAAAAATACCCATCATCATCTTCTGCTCTGTTCCTTATTCCAATTTTTGTATTAAGTGGTTCAATTTAGCCATTTCAGTTTTGGTTTGTGCAACATTACCGTCAGAAATACAACAGGAAACCTCTAAAGCTCTGCTGCCCCCTGCTGGACAGATAGGCACTCACCGCTGTATTTTGTGTGTATGCGTGTGTTTTCCAGTGCCATTTGCCTTTGTGGTAATAAGAGACGATCTTAGTGACAAACCCACCTCCATCCTTCAGGAGCTCAGAGAACTCGTTGCTACAAAGATTGCCAAATATGCCGTTCCTGAGCATTTCCTGGTGAGGCCCCGCCCACCTGTCACTCATCTGACCAGCGTCACCGTGGCCTCCAGCACTAAGCCTTTATTTCCACTCAACTTTATTTATAGAGCACTTTAAGTACAGTCATGCTTTGTCTCTTAGGTGGTGAAACGGCTGCCAAAGACCCGCTCTGGAAAAATCATGAGGCGGATACTCAGGAAGGTTGCCACGGGGACAAGTGACCTTGGTGATGTGTCAACTTTAGATGACCCAGCTGTTGTCAAAGAGATAATTGAGGCACATGAACAGTACAGGAAGCAGCGAGGAGAGAAGTAAGGAAAAACCACTGCAGCCACAGTGTCGCCATAGTTGCTGAGGTAAACCAGTCCAGAGATGTCAACACAAAAACCTTCCAGACAGATTAGTAAATTGGGAAGCCAAATTCTCCAACCTGTTACCCACAATCCTCTGTTACGCTCTGTTGTCATGTAAAAAACACATCAAATGGATTGAACTCTGCTAACACAGAGATCGTGTAAAGAACAGGAATGGTAAATTTTCCTCAAACCTAACAGAGGCTCTACATTATATTAACCCAACGCAGGTGGTTCCGCCTCAGTTTCACTCTCTATGCTAAAATTAATTTGTTAGTAGCATGAAGATAAAATATAACATGTGAAGTGATGAAGTTTTAATCGTCATGTAACCTCATTTTTATTCAGATTTTTCATTTATTTCTGAATTTGGGAAGATTTTATAGGGTTACAGAATCACCCTTTCTTTATAAAACATTCTTTTTGTGAAATTGTTGACACATGAGTACTGTGTCAACAATTTCACATTTGATGAAAAATAGAAATATTTTATCATTTATTGAACATTAATCAGAAATAAACTTTTACCAACAATCAGAATGTGTCTGTATTGAAACAGAACAAGGAGTCACTCAAAACAGTCAGGCAAGAAAATTTCAACGATTTCTTTGTTTTGTAAGCTAGAGTGTGTTTTTTTTCAGTTAAATGAGACAGTAGTGAGGGTTTGTGGGGTTTTTTTGCTGATTAAATATTATAACCTCCAGCCCAGTAGGTGGCGATACTGCCGACAACCGCCATTATGTTTGTAGAAGAAGCGCATGACGGAAGTTGTGCGACACTTTCGTATTTTGTTTGGGGGCGGGGTCAAGTGTCACCGTGTCTCTGGGTGGAACTGAACGCAGAACCGAACCGAGCATGAATGAGACGGAGGGACTCCGACTCCGGCGGTCGAATAGACCACAGGTCATTACCGATGACTTGCCGGACCGAAGACACAAAAGCTCCGGGTAAGAACCGGGACCTGACCCATACCCTGGACTACCTCGAATTTAAGTTAAGCGTGGAATGATGCCAGTCTTGGCGATAAGCGGGACGGTCCCTTCAGGAGAGCTTCACTGACTATTGATGAGGTATCAGGTCATGTGTCTGGCGAAATAATTCAACAACGGATCCCGGTTCCGAAAACGAGTCCATCGTATTGACTACCTGAACCGGTTGTGTTGCAACCTTACTGAACAGATTATATTGATCGGAAACCGACATTGATGAAGCAATCGTTCCACTCTGCGACTGTGTTTGATCAAAGTTTACAAAATTAAATAAATTGGACGTTAACACACCCGGATGTCCGTGTTATTAATTTTTTATTCTCATTATGATCTGCAACGACGTAAAAACAACATCAACCTGTGATTTAGCACAAAGGGACATTTAACAGCGAATGTGAGCTAACCTGACACCTAAACGCATCACAACAGCAAATTCTGATCCTCAGTCTCGTCATATAGTCTCAAATTATTCCAACATTTAAGTTTTTAGCATGTTAAACATTATCAGGAACTGAAGATAAGTCCTTATTTTAGAAAGGCAATAATAATAATATGAAAATTCTCTGAATTTATTAAAATTTCCTGACCTTTTATATCTAACCTACATAGCCTAACTTTAAGTTCATTTATTTCCACTTCTAGCCACTTTTATATGGAGTTTTAACACAAAAAACTCTGGAGCGAGTGCATGTGTAGATGTTTTTGTCTGGTGTTTCAGCACCTACAGTGGAAAAGTGTTCCAGGCTACATTTCTCTCGCTGGGCTGCTTCCTCTTGCTTCCTTTCATGGTGGTCGTCCTCATCCTGGAATCACCCATCCAACCAGAGGCTTTCAGGTGAGATTTCTGCAATCATGTAAAGTGTTTGATAATTTTTAAAATTCCACGATCGTTTTCAGTCACAGTTTTCTTGGGAAAGACGAGAAACTGTTTGACTTGCAGCCTGAAGGAGCCACCGTTGATGCAGGGCTGCTGGGAACCAAACCTGAAGCTCCGAGAGGCCGAGCGTCTATTTGAAGATCAGATTATTGGACCAGAGTCGATTGCCAACATCGGAGGTTTAGCATCAGCGTTGTTTTTGTTTCTGATGGTGATTAAACTGACAGATGATTGGCATTTGTGTCTGCAGATGTTTTATTCTCCGGAACAGCTGACGGGAAGATTGTGAAGCTGGTCGGTCGAAGACTTTTTACAGTGACGAGACTTGGAAAGCAGCCCTGTGGTGAGGAAAAAATGATAAATGTCTATTTTACTGGGTTGTGTTGACGATCTTTTTTTGCTGGTTTTATTTGCTAACATATTTTATCACATAAAAAGTCTCTTGGGTTTTGCTTTGATTTTTCCTTTGTACATTAGTTTGCAGCCATTTAGTTTGGTTTCCCTGTTCACAACGGTTGGATTTCTTCATTCTTGCCACAGCCTGTTTGAACTCTGTCACAGTTTCGACATGAACCGTTGCCTCAGAAGAGCGCCGATGGAACGTTGTGACCTGCTGGAGTCGATAACCTTTTTTAGTGATGAAATAAAGCTTTTCCTTTTTTGTCAGGATCCAGAGAAGAAGAGTCCAGCTGTGGGAGGCCACTGGGAATCCGCGTTGGGCCCAACGGTACTCTGTTTGTGGCCGACGCCTACCTTGGTGTGTTTGAGGTCAACCCCACCACAGGTGAGTCAGGCCGTGGTGAAACACTGCCCCCTGCTGTCCGAGAGCTTCTGAGTGTTCTCTGTGTGCAGGTGAGGCCACCAGGTTGGTGTCGGGAGGTCAGGTGGTCGCAGGCAGAAAACTGTCCTTCATCAATGACCTAGCGGTGACTCAGGATGGGAAGAAGGTGTATTTCACTTCCTCCAGCAGTAGGTGGGAGCGCAGAGACTACATGCACCTCATCATGGAGGCCACAGCGGACGGACGGTACGATGAAGAGCGGCCTGGGGCAGGTTTCTGTTCGTGAATTAAATCTCAAAACCTCTTGCTGTTCTTCTTCTGTCAGCGTGTTGGAATACAACACTGAGAGCAGAGAACTGTTAGTGGTGATGGAGAACCTCCGATTTCCAAATGGGATCCAGCTGCTGCCTGATGAGGAGTCAGTGCTGGTCGCTGAGACCACCATGGCCCGCATCCGCAGGTGACCACGTCGGTTGACTGTTTCATTTTCCCAGCTCTCTAGTTTTGTTCATTTTGTGTTCACAGATGGTCCAAAAACCCTTGAATGTGCCTGTGTTTTTTGGTTTATTTACTTGTTGCTAAAGTGAACAAAGATCGATAATCAACACCCAAAGGCAGTGAAAGTATTAAGCATTAGGTCTCTGGTGGCCATTTTGAATGCAGGCAGTTATTTTGTAGTGCAGTTACTGTTGTGGCCTGTTGTCTGCCTCCTGGTGGTCGGTTGCATTACTTCCTTGCTGAAGTTGTCCCAGCAGTTCCCCGTTTTAATCGGATCCTTCTCTGCCAGAGTCCACGTTGCGGGTCTGAACAAAGGCGGGATGGAGAACTTCATCGACAACCTGCCTGGGTTCCCCGATAATATTCGGCCCAGTTCCAGCGGAGGTTACTGGGTGGCCATGTCTGCTGTGAGGCCCAACCCTGGCTTCTCCATGCTGGACTTCCTGTCCCAGAGACCCTGGATTAAAAAACTCATCTTCAAGGTAAAAGAGTGATGGAGGGAACCGGTCTGAACTGGTTTCTGCACAGAAACACTCAATTCCTTCAGGGGTGTCAGTGATCAATGTCTGACTGTTGGTAAAAAGCGTCTGAAGTTTGACCAGAATTAAGATGCAGCGTGAACAGGAAGCTGCTGGTTAGAACGAGCCGCTCAGGGCTGGTCGACCGGCTTCCTGTTTTTCTCCTTCCGTTTCTCACGTACTCTCGGTTCTCCACAGCTCTTCAGTCAGGACGTTCTGATGAAGTTCGTTCCTCGCTACAGTTTGGTGGCAGAGGTGCACGACGGCGGCGTCTGCACCCGCAGCTTCCACGACCCCAACGGTCTGGTGGCCGCCTACGTCAGCGAGGCCCACGAGCACGACGGCAGCCTGTATGTAGGCTCCTTCCGCTCCCCGTACATCGCCAGACTGGACCTGAACAGGGTCTAACTATTATTGAATTAGCCATCCGTTGGTTCGTCTCTGTGTCTCGTCAACATTTGATGGTGTTATCATCTTATTGTTTCAGCCCATTATTGCATCTTTCTCTTCCCCAGCTTCAGCATTTTTGTATTTTTATAGATAAAATTGTTGGAGTTCTGATTTGATAAAAGTGTTGTGACATTTCCACTTCGCAGATCAAAAGGTCCTCGGGTTTAATTTTTAAATACATTTCAACATCTGGTATTACAGAATCAGACTTCTGAAATAATCCACTTTGTAATCCAGATTATCTGGATATGGATCTTTGTAGTGAATGCCCCCCCCCCCCCCCCAAATGACAGAATCTGTAAATAAAACCCCTGAAAAGCACATGCCCAATTCTGGCAGATTTGCTTGACACTTCCATGATTATGTTACATAATCGTAACAAATTAAGCATGTTTTATATCAAAATATTTGATTCCGTATATTTGTAATTTGTGATTCAGTTTATTAAACATGTTAATTAAAAGCAAAAGTTGAGAATGTGAGGCGGCTCCTGCAGTTTGTTCCCCTCGCCAGTAGGTGGCCTCAGCTGCAGTGAAGGGTTTGGGACGTTAAATATGGGAAAAAGTGGAGTGAAAGTTTTTCAAAGGTGGAGTTTATTTTGAACAGATCTGATCTTACAGGAATTACAGGTGAAACGTTCAGGATTTGCATGATAAGGCCTCCTCAACAAACTCCTCCCAGGGAATCAGCCAGACCACAAAGTGACACTGGAGTGTCTGTAGCACAACAGGAAGCGGTCACTTTCACATTAAAGCTCTGACTAAACGGACCTTAAACTCCTGTGCAGGCTCACCTGGTTCAGGAGGCCTTTGGGCTGAAAGTCACACTTGGACAGGTTCGTGTGGACTTCTCGTTTCCGACAGATGGTTCTGGAAAGCTGAAAATCTACCATGTACTTAAAGCCCTTAACGATCTGAAACACACAAGGGATGCAGTGAACATGGTGAGAGGACAGTTAAGGTGATAAAGTCAAACCTGCTGCTGCGCTGCGATGATGGCGGACGGTTTGAAGAGGAAAGCGTCGTTGGACTGGTTGTTGAACAAGTAGGTGGCGTTGAGGATGGCCTCCTGGAGGTCGGGGTCGTCCTTGCTGATGTTGACCGGTGCGCCAGGAATGAATTTGCCAAGGTGGTGACTTGCCAGCACCAACGCCACCTTTGCAGAGACTTAAAAGACAACGAGGAGCTTAATTTCTTCAATTGGGGTTGAAAAAAACAACTAAAATTCAAGTCTATGGCTGACAGAGGGGCCAGTCTGACCCATGTGGTCAGAACTCAGGTCAGTCCCTTTTCAGTCCTAACAGATGTGGGAACTGAAAACAGGTAAAGAGGGAAAAGTCAAATTTACATGTTTATTCTGGAGCCAGTAAAACCAGCTGAACAATGCTGGTCTGTTACTGGTGCGGTCTCAAGCAGCAGCAGCAGCATGCTAAGCTAACAGCAAGATAAGCTCCAACACTGCTGCTCTTAAAGACGGTCAGGTCGTTTTTCTAAGTATCAAAACCTCAACCTGAAAGATGACCTGTTTTCCTGGGTCATTTGTTTTCACTGAGGCCGTTTTTTCTTTCTCTCTCCTTTTCTTTGAGCAGTTGAGTTTCTGTCTCATCTGTCGACATCCTTCCCAGAGTCTTCCAGGAAGTCTTTCAGAGTAACAAGTTGGATCAAACCTGGTGAATTACTGCTCAAACTGACTGTATATTCTTTACATTTTCAACATTAATTAACTGCAAGCGATTAAAGCCGGAACAAACAGCTGTTCTCGTTAGAAGGTGTGAAAAAAGGGCTGTGAGCTGAAAGCTGAGCTGAAAGTTTCCAGAAGGTTAGAAGGTTGCAGCATCAGATCGATTCAGACAGACTTGAAGCAATATTGAAAAGATTCAGGATGTTTTTACCCATCAGCACGACGAGCAGCAGCCTCCTCACTCCCATCATGCACCCTTTCCCGTCACAGTAAGCAGACTGCTGCATTCTCACTCGCACTCATTTCATCACATGCTGCTGTGGCTTGACTCTGCCTGTGACATCACTTCCTGTCAGTCCAACACTTCCTGGCTTTCATTGCAGCACCACGGGCATGGCATCAAACCTGTCTCCCACCCCAACTCATTTCAGCTGCACAGCATTTGTTAGAGTGCTCCATATTTCATAGAGGAAACACACTCCTTAAGTTCTCATTTGCATCACTTTATTTGCATGAGCAAAGATGCTATCATGCTAACAGGCTCGTTTGCTAATGGCAAATCAGCACATAAAACTGAAATAAAGTCACAAATGACATTACTTCCACTTTTATTTGAATATTTAACAGCATAAATACTTTAATGAAGTCGTTTAACGTGAGCAGAACATGTGACCTGTGCTAATAGGTACAGGTGTGACATCACAGCAGGTGAGTCTGATGAGGTTGATGATGATTGCCGTCCTTTAGCCCAGTGTTTAAATATGAAGCTGTCCATTATGATTAAAAAAAAGAGAGAGAGAGAATCTTGGTTACCACTCGACTCCTCCAACCAGTCTTTTTTTAAAATGGTGTGTACTCTAAACACAGTACAGTTCAGCAGGTCAGAGGACCCTGACTGGCTGGCATGTTGTCTTAGCCTTTATGCTGTGTTAGCTTAGCATCAGGCTGGTGAGGAATGTGAGAAACGGCAACATTCAAACCACTGACTCACAAAGATGGCTGCTTTTCAGCCACTGCTGCCCTCCATGTCAACATGGAGCCAACAGAAAACAATGGAGTGGGGCTCAGGAGTTATACCGCAGCCAACCACCAGTGGGCATCCTGAGGTTTTAGCTTCACCAAAGTCTGAAGCCATTTCCTGTATTTGCTCTTCTCCTGATGCTTTGTTGTGTTTGTTGTCACCCTGTTGTCACAGTTGGATGGGAAGATGTATAAACTGGTCAGAAGTTGATGAAAAGCAGAAGCGGTGAGTCTCATTTCAGTAAATCAGTTCAGTTCAGTGTGATTTCAGAACATTTTTACAGCTCCAGGTCCCTAAAATAAAGTTTTCTTGAGAATAGAATCCTTTGGAATAAAAGAGTTTCTGGTTTTCAGTGTTAATAAAATGATTGTGTTGTAGTTGTCATAAATCATTCTTGTGTTTTAGATTCCTTAAACTGGATTTATGAGAACAAAGTCTTCCAGAGTGTGAGCTTTTGTTTTGCTTTTTTTTAAATCCCTCGGGAGATCCAGCGACCTGTTTGGTTGAAAGGTTTCCAGCCCCACTCATCCAGAACGGTCTGTGGAAGGATGTCAGGTCTTTTGGCACATCGTCAAGGAAACCCTCACCTGAGAGCTGGCCTTGTGCATTTAAGGACACAGTCCCAGTGCCCGATGAGATGCTCCAGGACGGCCAGACTACCAGTGGTGGTTCTTGGACAGGTAGGCGATGAGCGCGACGGCGACACCCACATAGATACCTGTCCCGATGGTGATCGACAGCACTGCCAGGAAGAGAACCCGTCTGGAGGTGGAGCTTGCCAGGTGGAAGTCGCCTTTCGACACCGCCTTGTTGGTCTGAGAGGGTGAGAAGAGGAAGGTGTTAGGAAGACGCAGACAGTCGAACAGCTCGCACAGGCTGGTTCTGCTCGCTGCTTCAGCTGCTCACTGAGACAAAAGGCTGGCTTTTATGGAAGACTTTAAAGGTCACTTGTCCAGAACTGATGCGCTAACTAAAAAACAACAAAGAAGAATGTTCACGCTGTGGAGATGTGTGCGTTATATTTAGTGTAGTTTAATTAAATTTTGTCTGCTTTTGACGGAACAGAAAAGCTGCTGGAGCATGACGTGACAGGACAGACTGCGTGACTGGTTCTGGTGCTGATGTTCTGGGTGATCTTCATAAAGATCTACATCACCTCCAGACACAGTGGAAGACATGTAAAATCAGATTAACACGAGTCAGACGTGAGTGTTTCCTGTTGTGAAGGTTCCAGACATGCATCAGAGGAGAAGAAATGAGATTAGAGAGCAGAAGAAGATCATCAGTCTGTTTTTAATCAGTTTGAACCAGGCTGAGGAGGGTACAGGACAAAAGACCCCCAACTCCACCCTTCACAAACTGATTATTCAGATCACAAACATCAAAATGGATAAGAGAAAAGTGAGGCTTTTTATTAAAAATAAATGTAAGATTTTGCAGTGAAGGATGCCAGCACGTAGTCGCGAATGAAGTCCAGAAGGGGAAAACATAATTTTAGCTGTTTAGCTCCACCTCCTCATGTGCTGTTGCTTTTTACTGATGGATGCCAATGTGGGAAGTGTTGCCACTGACAACCAGCCTGTTCCTTTGAAGCTGTAGGTGTTAAGTTGCCATGGAAACAGCATAGAGAGCAGCTTCCAGCATCAAAGTCTGAGAGTGTTGCTGCTGGCTGAGATGACCTGAATCTATCCAGGTTACCTTCTTGCTAGCTGGTTTAAACATACGGAGCCCAACACTGAAACTCAAGGTTCAGGTTGGTGTAACGGCCAACCACATCAACGCTGTCACAGAAAACATCGCTGATTCCTGTACAGGTAGAACAGCTCTCATCACATCAACCCAAAGTGACGACTCAGGTGTCGCTGATCACATGTACTCACCTCATGTGACAGGTAGAAGGCGGCGATGCCAAGTGGCCAGAAGCAGCAGAGCATGGAGAAGACACTGAGGCCAAGGTGGTCTCTGGGAGGCATCAGCAGGAAGGTGTCCTCACTCTCTGATTGGCTGGAGTACTCACTCTGAACACACACACACACACACACACACACACACACACACACACACACACAGGTGGGAATAACTCTCCAGTGCCCCATAATTGACCAGGTTCACATATTTATGGGTATTTTGGACAACAAATCAAGTTTTCCTTCTTGTAGGAAGCATGCCGAGCCAGCAGGTGGCGATCATTTCATATTGTTAACCCCAATATTGCTCATTGCTTAATACACTGATGACTTCAAATAGACATTTATCGGAGGACTGTTGTTGCTTACTGCTGTAATATGCTTCTTCTGTGCTTGCTTTTATTTTTGTTAAATTTGGAGGCTGAATGAAAACATACGTGATGATCAAAGCTGTTATCATGATGCAGGATGAGCCACTAATCAGATTGGTGCAGATTACAGAGAGCAGATTATTTATGGACATTAGTCTCCAGCTAATCGTCTGGAAAGCGATTGGCTCTTTGACGCCAAATGTGTGATTAAGAGCTCCAGTTTATTAATCTGCCTGCAACTGCTGGGAAAGGGGAATGACAACGATGATGCCAAAGATGAAGAGGATGAAGATTGTGTTCAAGATCAAGGTGAGAAGATGCAGGCAGATGATGATGATGCTGATGTGGTATTGACTATCTAATATTTCTTTTCTGTCTCACTGCAGATTTGATGGCAACGTCCTCGGATGGACATATGAGGAAAACAGAAACCTGCTGCCTGGGTGTTCCTACAGGGGGCGCTCCATTTGCCGCATACAATCACACTGATCAGAAATCACTCGTAGAGGAAAACGCACCTCAAGCTCCTGGAAGTCATCGTCATCATCGATGTCGTATGACAGCGTGTGAACCTTGGATTCGTCGCCACAAAAAAAGTTGCCATCTGCTAAGAGCAGAGTCTCCTTTGTAGAGTTGGAGGCATCTGGACCCTCAATGAAGGTGGTCTCACAGCAGTCTCCACCCCCACCCTCCCCCCATGCTCTAAGGACACTTTCTGGGCACAGGAAGAAGCCTGGCGGAGGTCTGAGGCAGCGATCCGGGGATGCATGTTGAGGAAGTAGAGCGCTAGGGTTGAGGAGCTGAGGAGCACCCCCTTCTCTTCTGCTGGTCCTCTCCTGCTGGACGGGGCCATTTACCAACACTCGACTATGGTACTGGGGAGCCGAGTAGACCAGGAGCAACGCCTTCTGAGGTTCTGCCCCCAACCTGTGAGTGTTAATTAGCCCATTCTGTCTGCAGACTTCACCTCCTTCTCCTGCTAGTGAGGATCCTGCCAGTATGGAAGAAGTTCTAGTTTCTGCTCCGCTCTCTTCTTTTTCCTCCATTACTCCTCTGAGAGTGGATGCTGGAGGTCACAGGTCAAGCATCGCTCACTGAAACACAAACAGGAATAGGTTGAGTTCCTCACACCTTCCTCATATCCTTAAAAACATTCTATATATCTGTGTGTGTGTGTGTGAGGGAGACTGCGGGGTGTGATGTGTGATCAGTCAGAACTGCACAGATGAATGACAGTGATTGTAGTCAGTGATCCTCCTAGA
The DNA here is from genome assembly GCA_016586285.1 of Arothron firmamentum. Lineage (NCBI taxonomy): Eukaryota > Metazoa > Chordata > Actinopteri > Tetraodontiformes > Tetraodontidae > Arothron > Arothron firmamentum. The sequence goes on from BJFM01000413.1 coordinate 152,017, forward strand.
GCAGAAACACCAACAGGAAGCCTGCAGGTCACATGACCAGTAGTTTTAATGTTAAATTCGTCAAATAACCCGTCTTTATTTTCTGCTAACAAGCTGTCTTGTTTCCCCTGGCCAACAACAAATAATGATCAATCATTGTAATGATTGAATACCAACTACCTGAATCCATCTGAAAGAAGAACATGCGATTTGAAGATATGATTCTGCTGAAGGAAGAAAACGAATCCATCGAAGCTCAGCGGTCGCAGGAAGCAGCAGCTCAGCGACCATCAGCCTTTTATTATGAAAGGACACCAAAACAGTAACTCGGGCCTTAATGAATGAAAGACGAATAAAAGAGAATCATCTTTCTTCAGATGGATTTGTTTTGAAGCTCTTCAGTAACCCGTCAGTGTGTCCTGTTTCCTTTCCTAGTAAAGACGATCCAAGATGGCCCACTTCTGTTTACAGTCTGAACACGCACACATGAACATTTCCATGTATGCTCTGTCACTCTAATAGCCAGCACTCGTGGCGGTAATGACATCTCACCAAACACGCTGTGTGGTCACACGCGGGGACCAAGCAAAACACACACAGGTGCAAGCTCACCTCCCAAGGTGAGACGTGAGAGCCAAGAGCAGGGACATGCAGGCTGAAGACCGAGCCTTCCTCCGTCCTCCGGTCCTTCAGCGCGTGCCAACAGACAGGCGGAGTGTCCTGCTGTGAGGAGAGGAGCCAGGAGAGGAGCGAGGTGGCTGCACTGGTGTGTGTCCGTCCAGAGGGGGAAGATTGTCCCGCAGAGGCGAGATGAAGAGGAGGGAGGAGAGAGGGAGTGAGTGAGCTAGAGGGAGAGAGAGAGAGAACATGTAGACTGAATACAGAGAAGGTATTTGTGTGTGTGTGTGTGTGTGTGTGTGTGTGTGTGTGTGTGTGTGTGTGTGTGTGTGTGTGCTTCATACCCATGGTCCTAAAGCCCTTCACATTCTTCGAATAGTTTATGATTAAATACTGTAGATCAATCACCAGATCAATCAAAGTTTATTGATTGATAAGAATAAGGGCACTTTTTGTAGCTTAACTGTTGTGGTAGTTTCATCCTCAGATTCGTACTTTAACCCTGGTCAGTAGAGTTTAAACACAATTTCAGGTCCTGCATAGAAAAAGACGTTATTTATTTATTTTTAATTTCAATGTGATATATGTTACCTAACATTGTTTTTTTTTGACTGCAGCAAGCTGAGAAAGAAGCTTAAAAGGAAAACAAAGAATAACGTTGTAGTACAAATGATACAAAGAAAGTCTTGATCAACAGCACTGACTGTTTGACATTAATACCAGAAACATCACATGCTAAAATCTTTAACTTAAGGGCAAAAAAAAATCAGTTGGAACCTTGACCTTTTGATAATGCTAAGGTAAATGCACTTGTATTTTTTTATTCATATTTTATTATGGGATTGATATAAAATCTCTAGGTTGAGTCAGATGCATTAACAGCTCTGTGAAAAATTAATGACATCTTTTTTCATCGGTATCATTTAGACTCCTGTCCAGCAGAGGGCGCTGCCATAACATCGCGACAGTTTCCAATTCTCCAATAAACAACGAAGAAAAAAAAGTGGCCCAGCCGCCGCTTGTGTCACTGCGCATCCAGCAGTCTGGAGTTCCGGCTGATCTCAGCGGGGCTAATTTATCAAGCTGGGAAACCACAGGTTCGAGCGGAAACGAAAGCTACGCTCCAGGCGAAGAACTGAGGTGAAGGGGAAAGTCTGTGGCACGCAAGGTAGGTCGGAACCGCCACAAGACGGAGTTTTTGGGGTTGGACTGTGTCTGAGGAGTGTCGCCTGGTCGGACTGGAGCGGATGTCTGGACAGGCCCACCGCCGTTCCTCAGGGTTGACATCCCGGTACCGTTCTGATGGCTTAACCCGTGATGTGCTGCGATTACACAGAACCGTGTGAGCCATCGAACCTTAAAAACCCCGACAAATAGATTCTGTGTTTTACAAAGTTGTTAAGATACATCCTAGTTGGAGATTTGGAGATCCTTGCTTGCATCACATAATACGCAACCAAATAGTGGTTATTCCAATTCAGTTCTTATTGAAGCTATTTTTATATTATTTACATGTCATGTAATGAGTTATGCGAGGTGTGTGTGCGGGTGGGACACCGAAGTCCCAACACACACCATTTGAACGATCTTATGTGCTGAACTTGACATAATGCTATCCTGAATCATATGACCAAGTAAACCAACGCTAATATTAACATCGTATGAGTAAAAACGGTGTCACCTTATATTTGTGGATTCTTAAAATAGAATTTGGTGTGACGTTTTCTGGATCATTAGTGCGGTGTATAGTTAGGTAGACGTTTGAAGCCATTCAGTCATGTATACTTAGTAAATGATTGTTCACGAGACTAACGCCAAATAATTCGCTTAACGAGAAAATTAATGTTTTTTTTTTTTTTTTTACGGTTGTAACATTAAAAAAACAAAACGAAACACTGTTTAATAAATACAAACAATTTCATTCCTCGAGCTAGTCTGCTGTTAATTACAACTTGGTGTCTTCATTAGTTCTTGAACGGGTGAAGCCATGTTGTCAGTGTTGTTTTCAGTAGCATTTCCATCAGACCGAGGAAACAGAAACCCAAACTGAAATACACTCTTTGATTTAGTCCCCTCAGGTCTGAGGACCTGACAAACGTTATTTCACCTTCCATATGAATGTTAATGGTGCCAGCCAGGGGTGTACAGCTGTCTTTCATTATGTCAATGACATGACACTATATGAAAACACTGGAAATAACAGATGTTAGAAAGCCCTACAGCTTGGACTCCAGTGGCTCCAGCTGAAAGAGTCAAGATGCGCCTCCTTTCACGCAGAGATATCTTTAAAAGCTCAAGGCCATATAGCTTTGATCCGAAAGCCCCTGTATATTTCCTGGTATCTCTTTGTTCTTCTGTTCTCTGTGCCGTAATCAGCACCCTGTACTTCGGATATCACCAAACCTTAAGACAGCTGTCTACTTACTCTCCAGCAACTGCAACACTGAGCTTCCTGCCCGAGCTCAGAGTTGTGAATAAAACCTATTGGGTCCTCTTTTTAATGTATTGTGACCAATAGCCCATCCGTATCCTGTTAATCAGACGAGCTCAGGTCTTTTTTTCCAAGCACCTCGGCAGATTCTGCGACCTGCATCGTCGTCCATTATCTGTTGCGATCCTTCCATCGAGGCTTACCCTCGCACAACAAATGTACAAGTATCAACAAACAATACCTATTTCAAATTCAACCAAATTTTAATGCGCTTTCAAAGCAAACACTTGCTTCTTGTAATTACCTGTTGCTCTGCCGTTGTCTAGCGACCATGGTGGGCGAGCGCCGCAATGGGAACCTGCTGGTGCAGCTCGGCCCGAGTTTGCAAGCGTATCCAGAGGAGCTGATCCGTCAGCGTCGCAACCAAGATGGACAGATGGAGTATCTGATTCGCTGGTGCCTTGTTGTCATTAACGATGGCTCCAGCTCAGGGGCAGGAGCCAGTGAATCTGGCGGGGCCAGCGGCAGCAGCTCCGGAGTTGGTGGGTCGAATGGTTCCACGTCAGGAGAGGCCAAACCTGAAAACATCCTGATGTGGATGTCAATGGAGGACGTATATGCCAACTGCCCTACCCTGCTGGGGAAGAGGAAGACGGACGCACAGCGCCCTCTGCAGCAAGAGCAGAAGGGTGGCGTGAAGGCAGATAGAGAATCATTAGACAACAGTCAGAGAAACAATGATGAGTTTCCTACAGATGTCACATTTGATGAGGTGGAGCTATCTGACATGAAGGAAGACGTGAAGAATCTGGTGCAACGAGCCAGGAAGCAGATGATGAAGAAGAGCGACTTCTCCATCAGCATTACTCACACAATCCATGTGCTGAGTGCCTACGCCAGCATTGGATCTCTTGTCGGCGTCTTCAAGGAGACTGGTGCCCTCAACTTACTGATGGAGCTGCTGTGCAACAAGGAAACGCAGACGAGACGCAGTGCCGGGAAGATGCTGCGAGCGCTCGCGTCACATGATGCAGGTGGGTTGGAAGATTCGCTAAAGTCACAGTTACTCTTGTGTGGACCTTGTGTCCTGCCAATCAATCTCTGATTGTATCCTCCTGCTCGCTGACAGTGTGTCCCCCTGTCTTCTGCAGGAAGTCGGGCATATGTGTTGCTGTCTCTCAGCCAGCAGGATGGTATAGAGCAGCACATGGACTTTGACAACCGCTTCACACTGCTGGAGCTTTTTGCAGAAACCACTTCATCAGAGGAGCATGGCATCTCTTTTGAAGGTATCCACCTGCCTCAGGTAAGCCTTTCTGTCATGAAATCTTTGAGAAATGGTTAAAAAAAACATAAAGACAGCTGTGGTTTGGACCACGAATGGAGGAATGTATTACTGACCCCCAAGTTCTTTTCCCTAGTATTAACTTACTGTGTATGTCTGCTTTCCTTGTGGCAGAGGCTGCTGCTTTATGAAAACTTGGAGCATAATTCTTCTTCTTTGCTGTTTAGATTCCTGGGAAGCTGCTGTTCTCGCTGGTGAAGCGTTACCTTTGTGTCACATCTCTGATGGACAAACTCAACACGGCAGCGGTCGATTCTCTTGCCGACAGACAGGACAGCCCTTCGCCTGCTTCTTCCTCCAATACAACTCAGCAGACAGAACAGCTTCGACTCCAGCGTGAGTTTGATTTCACCATGGCGATGGCCAACCTGATCTCAGAACTGGTCCGTGTGATGGGCTGGGACCGGAACCGCCAACCTCCAGAAACTCCCACCTCGTGCGCTGGAGGAAGCGGAGCCCGTGGGGAAGATCAGGATGAAGAGGCACTTCGTCCCGTCCTCAGATCCATTTTTCAGCCTCGGTTCTGTGCCTCCCCCATCGTCCTCATCTCTACCTCTGCCGCAGCCACACCTGCTGCGACGCCACCAAAAAAGAAGACTGGGAACTTTTACAAAACACGGGCTGACTTTGTCACCCGCTCAGCCTATGTGGAGTATGTTCAGGACAACCTGAAGAGTGGCATGACTGTTCGCATGCTGGAGGACTACGAGGAGGTGAGCGCTGGAGACGAAGGAGAGTTTCGGTACAGCAACGATGGCACACCGCCTGTTCAGGTAAGGATGCCGTGACTCGGAAAGGGTTGATTTTATTATCCTCTCGTTTGTTAACGGTAAATATGCTCTCTTCAGGTGTACTGGAACTCCCTGACCAGGACTTACTGGGTCCACTGGCACATGGTGGAGATACTGGGCAGCAGCAGCAGTCAGGCTGATAAGGAGATGCAGGAGAACGTGCCAACCCTGACAGAGACTGTCAAACTCAGCGCAGGTACGTTCTGACCAGCCGATGGAGAAAAGAAATGGTGGAGAAAAGCATATTTCTGTATCTGACTGCCTTCTTCTGCCAGCAGTGAGTCAAACCTTCTTTTCGAAGCCGCCCGGGGGGCTGTACTCGCTGCCATACCTGTCTGAGGGTCTGCAGGTGGAGCCTCTGGCCCTCAGCCGGGCAGAGTGGTGGGAGATCCTCTTCTTCATCAAAAAACTGGAAACCAAACAGCAGCATGAGGTCAACAGCATCCTGCAGCAAAACCTGGATGAGCAGGTTCGTAGGCTAAAGGATTTTTTTGGTGTGAGAATTGAGATTATGGGAGAACACCGGAGATTATTATGGTCTCTTCCCTCAGGAGGTGGAGCTGGATGACTCATCTCTGATTGGTCTGTCCGTTCCGGGAGATGTTGCAAAAAAGCTGCTTCATTTCCTGAAGCAGAAGCTGCCGTCTTCGTGCCTGAGTGACCTGCTCTGTTCGCATGCGTTTAGCAAACACTACCTTAGGAGAGGAGGAGGAAGCCTGGAGGATGAAGAGCTGCTGGGTGAGGGGGCCAACCGATGCTGGCAAAATATCAACACTGAGGACGTGTTTTTCTGTGGCATTGTTTGGAGCCAGCATTTGTTTTTGTGATCAGAACGTAGAGAAATAGTATCCCAGCCAGATAGACACCTGTTTGATGTTCAGAATTCAAATGTAAATTGTATAGTTTCTGCCCAGTGAGGACAATGTCATGTTTTTGTGGATAAATGCATCGGTTGTTACTGATGGGCTTGACTCTGGTTTCTTCCCCCAGCTGAAAGCGCTCTGGGTTCTTCTGGTTTGGGAGCAGGAGGACAGAATTCCACCTCTTCATTATCAACTGTAGCCTCCTCATCCTCAGTAATGGGATCGGTCTCCAAGAAAGTAAGGAAGGAACCTCCTCCTGACTCCTCCTGCAGCAGCCAGGATGTGGAAAATGAGCTTCCATTAGAAGATGACAGCAAATTCCTTGAAGACCTGGAGGACAAGATGAAAGGTCAGAATCCTAAAGGGGGTGTTATCACTTCATATACTGTACAGTTACTTTGCTTAATTATTATGTAGGAAATACAGTTGGGTTGTTAAAGCTTTTATGTCAACATTTCTGCAGTATTCAATAATCCACGGGTCCAGGGGAAGAAAACAATCCTAGAGAAACTGGGGGAAGTGGTGGACATCTTGAAAAAAGGGGCTTTAGCTTCGGACCAGGACATGCAGCTGGTCGCGGTAATCTTCATGACCAGGCTGCTAAAGGAAAAGGGGCCCCAGGAGAAGAACTCAATGAGGAATGACTCGGCCCAGACGGTCCGGTAAGTCCTTGAGGTTTCAGATTCCAACTGTTCCCTTGAATAACCCAAAGTATAACATGTGTGTTCATGATGAAAGACTTCCCCCGTTTGACTTCAGATATCCACAATCCTCCTGCTAACTTAGCTATATGCTGCTGCCTTCTGCCTACAGTCTGGTGATTCTCCCACTAGTGAACCCAATGAGCACGCGCTAACTCAGTCTTGTCTGACAGGGATAAGATGCTGAAGCTTTTAGTGGATCTCCTTAGCTCCTCCTCCAAAGACCTTGTGATCAGCACACTGAGGCTCACCCACCTTCTCATGCTTAAGTACGATTGGAGGGTTTCCTTCGCCACTGAAGGTGGGGTCAAATCCATCCTGTCCTGCATGCAAGAGTTTTCCTCTGTAACTCAGGTCCAGCAGCTGGCACTCGCGGTGAGCGACATCCACCATGATGTTCATGTATTTTGTCTTGCATTCACACAAAAAATGATTTTGCATATCCTCGCTGTCCGATGAAAAACATGTATCTCCACTTTTTACGTATTTGACTTTTTACCGTGTACGCCACGTCCGCAATCCTATTTTAACCAATGAAAAAACCTTTCATAGGTTACTTATTCAAAATGTATCTTCATTGGACGTCTGGAGTGTCATTGTGAAAAACACGTATCTCCCGCGTACTTTTGAATCGGCCCTCATTTATCAATCTTGCATAGAAACGAGCGCAGATCTTGCCGTGGACGAGCTTACGTGCTGCACTGAACTGACGTGAGATTTGATCGTATCATCTGCTCACGTCCAGATTGATAAATGCCGATGCTTGCATGGAAATGGCCGTGTCCCGTAGGCACCTACACAGCAGAAAAAAAGCGAATTTTGGAGATGCGTGTTTTTCACCAGACAGCGACGGTATCCTAGGATGCATGATAATTAATTGTATCATAAATTTCTTGGAGATCATGTGGCAGTCATTGTATTTATCTGAGACAGCATTCTGGTGTCATCAGTGTATGATGTTTACAAATACAAGTACAAAATTCTTAATCGGCATACTCAGGTTCATGCAAACACAAAATATCATGTTGTGATGTTCTTAAGTCTCTTCAGACAATGTGATGATGATGTCACTTTCTGTCAGGCCATGAAGGTGATCACCGGCGCCAGTAAGTACGACTTTCGCAGCATCGGCAGCAGCCTCCCGCTATCTGAGTCCGGGACTCAAATGATGCTAGAGATCTTTGCCAGCATTGGCTCTGCAACGCCTGAAGGCTCGAGAGGTCTGCTGGCTGCCATCCCTGCTGCTGTTGACCTGATGTTGAAGACCAAAGGGTGAGCCAGCGCCGCCACAGCTTCCACTCCCCTTGGTGCTAAGATGATGGTAACCGTCGATGTGTTTCAGCTGCATGCTGTCGGTACGAAACGGCCTTCTCCTTATCATCATGCTCATCTCCAACCACAAGAGTCTTGCTGAGCAGCTGGTTGCTGCTGATGTTACCACCATTCTTAAGAAGTGTTTGACACTGTCCAGAGCTGAGTCCATGCTCGCCATCATTGCCCTCAACCACATCTCCATGGTGCACAAGCTGGAGAGCAAAGGTGCATTACATATTCTATTAATAATCCCTCTTAATAACAAGAACAATTATAATAGATTAATAATGAATTGCATCTAACTTAATTTGCTTCTTATTGTCAACATTCTGGATATTGTCTGTGTGTCAGTGAGTGAAGACTGTCAGGAGCAGCTGGACTTCAAGGACATGAAGCTCCAGATGTTGCTGGTCAGTTTGAAGGAGCTGACGGCAACAAAGGAGGTGATCCAGACTCTGGAACAGCTGCTGTGTGACGAGTCAACTCAGCTACAGGAGGAGCGCCGCCAGGTGGGTAGTTTATCCACAATATGATTTGGATTATTTATGAAAAAGAAGTAATTGTTCATTTGTGTTTGATCAGGTGACTCACAGTCGTGACACATACCAGGATTTGGTACGTCTGATGGAGCAGCATCGATCTGAGCGGGCCACCCAGCTTTCCATCCTCAGGTGCCGACTGCTGGTCATTGTCATGACACCGGAGAAAGTGATGATGAGACTGTAGCTCAAGAATCTTTGGTTGACTTCTTGTCTCCGTAGGATACTGAACAAGTTCTTGGACAACTTCGAAGAGGATGAGCTGCCGTGGCACGAGAGCATCGAGCCCTGTCTCTCCTCCATGACGGCCTTTATTAGCGACAGAGAGGTAAATGCAGAGCTGGGCTGAGAGGACGTGCCTCCAGCATTACACACCCACACCTTAAGGCTTCCTGTGATTTGTCATTCAGGTGTTGCAGCAGTTCATTCGCTTCCTCTATCGGCTGGCGTCTCTGAACAAAGACTATGCGGTAGTGATGTGTCGAGTGGGGACAAAAGAGGCTTTGGTGAAAGCTTTGGACAAGCACAGCACCAACCTGCTGCTGGTCACTGAGCTGCGTGACATCATCAGCGACTGTGAGAAGTACGCCAGCCTTTATAAGAAGATGACCACCAGTGTTCTTGCTGGCTGCATCCAGGTACGCCGTCAAAGATGTGTCTTTTGCATTAGTTGACATAAACATTATATTTACACAATTACAATATTTCTTTCCGCTTCCTGTCAGATGGTGCTGGGTCAGATTGAAGAACATCGTCGCAGTCATCAGCCTATCAACATCCCCTTTTTTGATGTGTTCCTCCGGAACCTCTGCCAAGGTTGGGTTGGGTTTTTACTGAGCTATTCCTAGCACCATTTATACCAGTCTAAGAGCTGTTGTTTTCAGGCTCCAGTGTGGAGCTGACAGAAGATAAGTGCTGGGAGAAGGTGGACGTCTCGTCCAATCATCATCGAGCTAACAAACTGACTGACAAAAACCCCAAAACCTACTGGGAATCCAACGGCTGCACTGGCTCGCATTTCATCAATATCTACATGCATAAAGGAGTTATCATCAGGTGGGAAGAAGATACTAGCTTCCTCCAGGCTGAAAATACAGACTGCTATACAGTGACAGTGGACTGTGTGTGTGTGTGTGTGTGTGTGTGTGTGTTTGTATAGACAACTTGCCATCCTGGTGGCCAGTGAGGACTCAAGTTACATGCCAGCCCGGATCCTGGTTCTGGGAGGAGATGACCCCAGCAACATCAACACTGAGCTGAACACAGTGAGTCCTCTATTCCTCCAAAGCACCAGGGGGCGTCACACAACCAACGGTTAAACATGAAAAGAGGGACTGGTGTTGTTACTTATTTTCAATTATTTATTTGCTCAGAAGAGTGTGAATAATGCACAGATTGTCAGAAGTCCCACTCGTTATGATTATCAGTACCAGTGATGGTTAAATCATGGACGTCTGTGAACGTGTGTGCAGGTGAACGTGAGTCCAACAGCCAGTCGGGTGGTTCTTCTGGAGAACATGACAAGATTCTGGTCCATTATCCAGATCAGGGTCAAGAGATGTCAGCAGGTCAGACAGTCACATTCTAACTCCAGTTGTGTTTTCTGCTTCTTACTTACTCACCATTGCCTTTTTTTCTCAACAGGGTGGTATTGACACTCGGGTACACGGCTTTGAAGTTTTGGGTCCAAAACCAACATTCTGGCCCGTGTTCAAGGAGCAGCTGTGCTGTCGGACCTATCTGTTTTACAGTACCAAAGCCCACACCTGGTGTCAGGAAGTGATGGAGGACAAGATGCAGTTGCTGCAGCTGTTCAACAAGTAGGTCTTTCCACAGTGCCACTGCCCTGTAACACTGCACCAGCTCTACAAATGCGCGTGTGCTTGTGTGTTTTCAGACTTAACAGCGCTCTAAGACATGAACAGATGTTTGCTGTTCGGTTTTTGCCGGACGTTGAGGCAGCTGAAGCTCTGGGTCGCACGTGCTGGGAGGCACTGATCACTCCCATCGTGCACAGCATCACATTGTCAGGTACACTCCTGCACTCACCCCGTTTTGCTCTCGGTCTCTCTGTCTTTCTCTGAAGTCTGCGCTCTCACTCTCTCTGCTTGTGCAGAATCTTCAGCGTGCAGCCCTTTGTCCTGGCTGCTCAGTGAGTACTTGGATAATTCAGAATCACCACGCCGCTGTAAAAGTCGGGCGGCCATCTTTAATTCAAGAGTGAGGCGACTCACGCATTTGCTTGTCCACGTGGACACAAGCCAGATGGACGAAGAGGAGCTAAAACCACCCACCAAGTCAAGTAAGTTTCCCCTCTCATTCATCAATTTATGTTCTTTTCTCTTTCTTTCAAGGGTGCCAGAAGCACACTAATTATGTCACACCATAGAATATCAAAGAATGCCCAATCTTCCTCCTCTCATTGTATTTGCAGAGAAGACAACAACCAAAGCATTAAATGTTTTGGTTAGTAAACTTGAGATACTGCCTCCATCATATGCACAAACATATGTGAGCTCATTCTGTGATCAGCAACTCTCAGTCTTTCTTTGTGTAGATGACTTAATGCAAAACCTAACCCACTCCATGATTTGGGTATGGTTTGGCACCTGCAGCTGGATGTTGCCTGCTGGCTTCCACCCAGGAATTACCTAAATGCTTATTTTCAGATGGTAAAGAAGCTAAAAATGCCACCTCCCCATCTTCATCTTCACTGGCCAAACCCAGAGGGAAGAGCAGCAGCAGTATCACAGGCATCGCCCATTGCTGGCAGGGAGTGGTACAGTGGCAGGTATGAGACGGCTCAAAAGAACGTAAACATCAGTTTGAATTGATTAACCGATAACATTGTCCTCACAGGTGAAAAAGTTTTTAGAGTTGAGCTGCAATCTGCCGGACTTTGTGGAGCGTTACCGGAGTCTTTACCTGCGGCTAAAGAATGCCATGGAGGAGCTGTTTGGGCAGCAGACTGCCTTCGTCCTGGCCCTGCGACAGGGCTTCTCTGCTGCGCTGCTGCAGCTGTCCATCCTCCAAGCCATGCACGTGAGTTCTGATGGAAGAGCAGCCATTAATTTTTACAAAAACCTTGGGTAATCTGACTATGTGGAATCTGATTATATCTAGGTAAAAATTTCAGCCGTCGAAAAGAAAAAAATGGTCAAATTGGTTGTGTTTAATTCCAATTCAATGGAATGTTTAAAAGACTAAAATTGGAGATGTTAGACCTGTGGATGTGTGTTTTTCCTGCAGGTGAGTGAGCGTTTTGCGCAGTACATTGATCAGATCATTCAGTCCAGTGGGATGGCATATGGCAGCATGGAACACTTGCAGCAGTTCTTGGAGCCAATGCTATTTCTCTCAGGCTTGGAGCTTGCCAACACCTTCGAACACTTCTACAGGTGTGAACTCACTTCAGCGGCACTGACAGCTGGCTGAAGCAGTTTCTGATGCTGTCTCCTCATGTCTCTGCAGGTATTACCTGGGCGACCGGCTGCTGGCTCGGGGGAATGTGTGGCTGGAGACTACTGTTGTGGATCAGATTGGCAGTTGCTTCCCAAGTCGATTCCCTCAGCAGATGCTAAAGAATTTGAGTGAGTCTGCCGAGCTGCAGCAGGAATTTCACCTGTACCGCCTGCAGCGGCTGGACCGCCGTCTACAAGAGCAAGACCAGGTCAGCAACGTGACCAGATTGTTTTTCCTTTTGTTCCCTTTCATGAGAAACAATCAGGAAGATGATGCTTTTATTTACGGTAGATGATGGAGGACTGGGTGGAGTCAGAGGAGGAGGTTGAAGTCCAGGTTCTGGTTCTGTCTCCACGCTACTGGGCTGTCTCTGCATTGTGCTACCTTGATGAACCTGCCAAACATTTTCCTGCTGAGCTTTCCTCTTATCTGGACCAATTTACCCAGTTCTACAGCCACAGTAAGTAGTCATAATGTCACCTTTACGTCAAATAAAACAATTTCAGCTGATGAGTTACGGCCCTGAAATGCTAGCTAATGACAGCAACCTTTTCACAAGTGTCAGAGCAGCCCCTGATGGGGTTCTTGTGTCATATAGACTAACAAAAATCACTATAAAAGGTGTTGATGAAATGTAAAGTTCTGCCTTTTAAAGCATGATACACTGCAGTGTTAAACAAGCAACTAAGAAAAGATGGCAGAAACCCATCTCCTGTGTGTGTCTCTCTCAGGTCAGTACATGTACAGTCTGAGTCACTCAAAGCCTCGGCGACTGCAATGGACGTGGCTCGGTCACGCTGAACTACAGTTCGGGTGCACTACACTCCACGTCTCCACGCTGCAGATGTTCATCCTGCTGCAGTTTAACAAACACCAGGTCCCTCTCTCTGTCCCTGTCTCTCTCTCTCACACACACACACACACACTCACACGCATACTCACCGAGACTTGATTCTCCGTATTTTTCCAGGAGGTTCGAGTTGACACTCTACTGGAGGTGAGCGGTCTGCCAGCTGCAATGTTGCTCCACGCTCTGCAACCATTGATTGACAAGGGTGGCCCGCTGACATGCAGCCATCCTGACAGTCTGACCCAGGGTCTGTTAGTGACACCACGCTGCTGACTTTCATCGTCAGCGTCACCTTCAGCAGACTCACTGGTGCCCCTGTCTGTCCCCAGGTGTGCTGCAGCTCAGTCAGCAGGCGGTTTCTGACGGCGTGGCTGGTATCCCTGCATGCATTTCACTCCTGCCCAAGCAGACGTACCTGAATGTGAACGAAGATGCTGCCGGCACCCTTGAAAGGAAGAGGAACTACATCTATTGTCTAATTGTTCACATCCTGAAGCAGGAGAAAGAGATGCACATTGACAACCTGGTCTTCAAGGTGAGACCATGGACACACCCCATTGATGCCTGTTCCGTCAGGAGGGATCCACCAGAGAACAGATTATTGAGATGGTTGTTTTGGTTCCCTACCAGGTCCTGGAATCGTGTCAGAAACAGGAAGCGACTCGCTCTGCAGGAGGAGGCCGTTTTGGCTGCACCACCAGTGATGTACTGTCATGCATAATGCACGTCATCAGTCGAGGCTGTGCGCGACGTAACGAGGAAAACCCACACATTGTGGAGTTCCTGCCTGAAGACCCACCTACGCCACAGAAAGGCCAGGCCCAGTTCTCCTTCAGCCATGCTGACGTCAGGAAGGACTCCACCAACAGTGTGGCTGACATCAGGTGTGAGCGTGACCTCTGACCCCTTATTTTACCTGATTTATTTCGGGTTCTCATCATCATCCTCATCACCTTTGTGAACAAGACAAAGACACTTTTGAGAATTTGAAGGATAATTAAGTTCAGAAATGACATAGTTAATCTGTTGGTAGTTTAGAACTTTTTTTCCACTGTTATTAACCTAATGAAATGGCGGGAAATGTTTAGCTGATTGACCTTAGACTTCTTTGTTCTGTGTGTGGAAGGGCGTGGCCTTTGACCTCTCCAAGGTGTCTGACTAATCAGATTAAATCTAATACATTTATGTGAAAATAATTTAAAAAAATAAAGATGCTGAAATGTTAAATATTGACATTTATTTTTATTAATGTTAAAATAAACTGTAACAAGTCATGAAAACACTGTATTTTAACTAGACATAAAGGTCAAAGTAATGACGGTGTAAACATGAAATCATGTAAATCACTGATCAGTCATTGATCATTGACATCACAGAGAAGTAAACTACTTTTATCACATTTGTTTGAACATCCTGTGTGTGTCTGATTTCTCTCCAGCGTGATGTTTAATCCACAGCAGTTTGAGGATGGAGTTCTTGATGCGGTTCTGATGTCGATGGGTCGAACAATGACTCAGGAGGACGTCCGTCAGCTCATGCAGAGGACTGTCCAGCAGGTCAGACAGTGCTGTTAATAAAGTTTGATTGAGTTATTCAGCCGGCTGCATCAAAAACCTGTTCTGATTGGTCCTCAGGTGTCAGAGACACTCAGTCTGGACCTGGACTGGGCGGAGCATCTTCTCATCCACTGTAAGTGGAACGCAGACCTGTTGGTGCAGCGATACACAGATGACGCTGAAAGCCTCATCATGGCCGCTGGCCTGAAGTTCCGAAACCCTCAACCTTCGTCGAGCCCTGCTTTAACCTGCCCTGTGTGCCTGAGCCCCCAGAACCCCGTCTCGGAGCCGGTCCAGTCGTTGATCTGCATGCACTATTGCTGCCGGGTCAGAACTGAACTTGATGAGATGTAGCGCGTTTTGGTTTCCTACCGTGGTTCTGACACGGTTCTGTTTGTGTTGCAGTTATGCTGGCAGGAGTACCTGACGTCGAGGATCGAGCAGAACCTGGTGATGAACTGTAACTGTCCAATCACAGACTGCCAGGCTCAGCCCACCTCACGGTTCTTCCTCGAAATCCTCACCGACAAGGACACCATCGCCAAGGTAATGCCGCTTCTCTGTTGCTATGACAACCAGAGCTCACGGTCGTGTTTTGAAGAGGCTTTGTGTTCGGCTGTCTTGTCAGTACGAGAACACGTTGCTCAGAGGCTACGTGGAGTGTTGCTCCAACCTGACGTGGTGCACCAACCCTCAGGGCTGCGATCAGATCCTCTGCAAGGAGAACATGGGCAGCATGGGGACCTGCTCCAAGTGTGGCTGGTCCTCCTGCTTCAGCTGCAACTTCCCTGAGGTCTCACACGCACGCACACACACTTCCGTGTTTAATGGCTGTCCTTGCCATCCTCTGGTCCACACCTACGCGAGTTTCTGTTTAATTGTTTGTGATCATCAAACATTTCTTCATTTCCAGGCTCATTACCCAGCAAGCTGTAGCCACATGTCTCAGTGGATGGATGATGGAGGTTACTATGAAGGGATGACGATGGAGGCTCAGAGCAAACACCTTGCCAAACTCATCTCCAAACGCTGCCCCAGCTGCCAAGCCCAGATCGAGAAGAACGAAGGCTGCCTGCAGTATGTTCCCCCCAGTGATGTCATAACCATCTTTTCCATTTTAAGCTGGTCAATGATGATGGTGGTGATGATGATGGTTTTCCCTCTCCTCAGTATGACTTGTGCCAAGTGTAACCATGGTTTCTGTTGGCGCTGTTTGAAACCATGGAAACCGACACACAAAGACTACTACAACTGCTCTGCAATGGTTGGTTCTCAAGGACTCACATGATCAGTCAGCAGATAAATCCATCCAATCAGAGAGCAGAATACTGGCCGGGTGCTTTCACACCTGCGGCTTCATTCCTGGTTAAAATAAAAGATAATCTAGAAAAAAACAAAAATATAATGTATCGCCAGGCTGATTCTGGGGAAGTGTTGCCTCACCTGCCGCCTGCTGTTATTTCAGGTGAGTAAAGCTGCTCGTCAGGAAAAGAAGTTCCAGGATTACAACTCCAGATGCACCTTTCACCACCAGGCCAAGGTACCACACTTGTCTCACTTGTTTACCTCCATTTTTGTTTCTCATCTGGCCATAGAATGACGTGTTGCTTTCAGGGATAGTCGGTCATTTTCTCTTCTCACCTCCAGGACTTTGCGATCAACCTGGAAAACAAGGTTTCATCTATCAACGAGGCGCTGCAGATGAAGTCTTTGACGTTTGTCATCGATGCCTGTAAAGCTCTCGCTCGGGCTCGTAAGGTACCTCTGTCAGGATGATTTTCATGATGATTGTCAATTCCTGTTGGGTTAACGGGGTCCTGCGCGCTGCCTGCAGGTGCTGGCCTACTCCTGCGTCTACACCTACTACAACCAGGAGACAGAGAAGATGGATGTGATAGAGCAGCAGACTGAGGCTCTGGACCTGCACACCAACACTCTGCAGATCCTGCTGGGTAAGGTCCACCTTCTGGTCAGGAGAAACAGCTGGGGAAGGTGAACGTGCTGCTGACTGCCTGTGTTCCCCTCAGAGGAGACTCTGCTGCAGTGCACTGACCTGGCCTCCTGCGTCCGTCTGCTGAAAAAAGAACACCTCAACACCGGACTGGAACTGATCCGACGCATCCAGGAGCGGCTGATGGCCATCTTGCAGCACTCCACCCGGGTAAAACCAGTGTGAAACCATTCCAGTCTGCTGAACTGGTTTGTGGTTAAACATGCCTGTGGATGATGAGCCCAATTGATTGGTTTACATTTAAAATAAAGTTCAAGTTTGTAGTTTCAGTTTGAGTTTTTGTCTTCACGCAGGACTTCCGGGTTGGTTACCAGTTAAAGAACAGCCAGGACACAGAATCGACTGAAGCGTCCAACCTGTCCAACCACACAGATGGAAACACGGCGTGAGTACACGTGTGACGGTTCCACGCCACTGACACGATCTGTGCTGCTTCAGCAGAGTCCAAGAGAAATTAATGTTTTTCTGTATCTCTCTCAGGTCAAAACTGGAGACGGCATCAGACTCTGGAGAATCGGACAATAACAACAATGCTGGTGAGGAGGGCGCCGAGGAGGTAGAGGAGGAGGACGACGAGTACGACGAAGAGTATGTCCCCGAGTGGCACGAGGACTACGATGAGGATGACATAGATGAGGATGACTTCTTCTCTGACGATGACGAATCCGAGAACCTGGAGAGAGACTTCAGCCCCTTTGACTGAACCAGCATGACCACCCCGCTCCCCCCGCGAACATGACCACTTCCTATTTGTACCACCTTGAACTGAAAGTGCAGAGGCAGACGAGGGCCACAAAAACACCGGAAGCACTTGTAAGTTTAAGTTCAGAGAGGATATAAATTTAGTTTATAAAAAAAAAAAAAAAAGAACCAATCTGTTCTGTTGTAGTGTGACCATCTCTGTCGTCCAACCAGTTCAAACCAGAGAAACCAGTCTGAGGCCCCTTGTGATTTTACAGAACAAAACTTTGGTTTCTGCTGCTTTATTTTTTATTTTTTGCAAAGCAGAGAAAAGCGGATAACGACCCAGAGACTCTTTGTCCAAACAGATTATGGCATTTTCTTTCTGTTGCACCTTTGCCTTGACTTGATGATGGAGGCTGCCTTCTTCTCGGTTTATGGGACTTCCTGCGTTTGGATCTAGCCGCTGTTACACTTGGAGAGTCTGTAGGTGTTCTGACAGTAGTATTTTTGAAGTATTTTTGCAATAACCGCCTGCTGACCACGTCTGGCTCGGCATCCTGCTCCGGTTCTGACGTATTCTTGCTGTAACCATCAGAGATCTTATATTCAGATTATTAATGCTTACTGTTAATTTGCACATTCACAGCAGAATAAATAAAAGCTTTTCCTGCTAGGCTGAAGGATGAGAGATTTCATGGTGTGTACCTTCCCAGCTACCTGGAAAACAAGGTTTCATCTATCAACGAGGCGCTGCAGGTAGTCTTTGACGCCAGTGATCGATGCCTGTAAAACTCTCGCTCGGGCTCGTAAGGTACCTCCGTCATGATGCTCCTGGTAATTGTCGTTTCCTGTTGGATTGACTGGGCCCTGCGCGCTGCCTGCAGGTGCTGGCCTACTCCTGCACCGACACCTACTGCAACCAGGAGACAGAGAAGAGGGATGTGATAGAGCAGCAGACTGAGGCTCTGGACCTGCACACCAACACTCTGCAGATGCTGCTGGGTAAGGTGAACGTAACATCACAATTTACCAGGAAGAAAATGTGTCGACCTACCTCGTGCATCCATGTCGGAAATATGACTGGAAATTTGTTAAAAGAGGATAGATATTTAATGAAATTTTGTTATTAGCTCGTAAGAAAGCAATCACAAGAAAACGGTGCAAACCAGAGCCACCACCAGAGGATGAGTGGAGAAAAAACAGTGGACAAAATGTGTTCTTATGTTCAATTTCTTTGCAGAGGTAAACCTGCTTTCTGTGCATGTGACAATACAACTCATAAGGTCACAAGAAAAACAATGTCCAAAAAAATGGGACAAAAAGGGCCTGAACACATCTGCAGGACGAGGACGATCAAAGTCATCACAACGCAGGAACAAACTGTCGACATGGCAATTTTTATCTCAAGGAGGTTTGTTTCCTCTGTCTATGTTGGTTGTATATTTTCAAAGGAGAGAAAACAAACCAAGACTGTATCAAAGAGCAAAAATCCACCTGAAGGACTCAAATATTCACGAAACATCTACAGAGTCTCTGAACCACGAAGAACAAAGTTACTCAAAGTTAAATCCTGACTCAAAGTCCAGAGAGGTCATGTCAGACGGGAGGCCCAAGCTTTCAGGGATGAGCTCAATCTCCTGAACCTCAGCAGCCTCTGGCTGTGGTTCAGAACCAGGATCAGACGTGTCCAGCAATTTAGAGTCCAAAGCTGCTGAGTCAGAATCTCCTGGCATCAAATCCTGCTCTGGCTGGTTCTGTTGCTGCTGCCGGGTCTGGTATCTGGTTTGGGATCTAGTTTGGTGGGCAGGACGGGAGGCGGGGGATGTTCTCCTCCTTGAATTGGCCTTGCCTCTAGCTTTGCTTCCTGGTTTGGGTTCAGAAGCAGGAGTTGGGTCGAAACTTAGATCTGGCTGTAAGGATGGCTGGTCATCCTGACCTGCTTGAGGTTGAGGTTCTGCTTCTGGTTCTTTTTGGGTTGTGTCCTGTCCTGAAGGGATGTTTTGTGTGGTGATTAAAGAGTCTGGATGAAGAGACAGGGATTGGGTAGGGGAAATGTTCTGATCCTCAGGCTGGACTGGCTGGTGAAGTTCTGGTTGAAGTGTCTGTGAAGTTGTTTTGGAATACGATGGCCCAGGTTCTGGATCTTGGGTTGACTGTAAAGACCAAACCGAGGCTATCTTAATGTCCAATTCTGTCTTGGTCTGGAGCTCCTCAGAACCATCAGGATCCAACTGCAGAACTGCAGGTGGAGGCTGTGGCGGGGGTGGAGCCAGATTGTGAGGTTGCACCGGCAGGTTCTGAGGTTGGTTTTTACCAACGCTTCCATCAGCTCTTCTGTCATCTTTTGCCGGTCTGGTGATGGAGAAACTCCCCGATAGGCTGGTGCTGCTGTAGAAGATGCCAAACAGGTCCTGGGCTTTGGCTGCAGCCAGATTCCTCTTGGGTTTCTCAGACTTTGGGGCTCCATCCCCCAAAGTTATGAAAGGCGGAGGTTTGATGAACACAGTGTGGGTTTGCTCACTTTCTGGAACACCAGGAGCTGCAACATCAGACACAATCGTGACCATCGTTGAACATGCTGGTTCAGACGCTGCGGTGCGAACTGCGCACGGTGAAGGCTTTGATTCGGACAGCACAGGTTTGGCCTGGCTTGGTGCGGGTTCAGAAACCTGTGGTGCAGAATTCACCTCGAACATTGATGTTTTAAGAACCTGATGGAGAGATGAAACCTTCGGTAAAGGTTTAGAAGCTGGTGGAGCTTCAGCCACCGAAGGTTTAGAATGTGGTGGTACAACTGGAGCCTGAAGTTGTTGTGGACCTGCACTTGTGTGGGGACCAGATTGGGGTTTTGCTAAAACTTCCAGAGAAGAATTTGCTAAAGTTGGATTCTGAGGTTTGATGGAATTATCAGGTTTTGAAGCCACAGGAACTGGGAATACTGGTCCATCACACTGAGGAGACAGATTAGCGTTTGGGGTTCTCGTGGCCTGAGAGGTATTCAGAGGTGCTGGTTTATCCACCGTGGAGGGTCTTTTAAAGCCTGCAGAAGGGGCTGGAAGGTCGGGGTGGAGATTTCCCTGGTTGGTGCTGTTAGATACCCAAGGAGGA
>BJFM01000414.1:0-19028 GCA_016586285.1 Arothron firmamentum
GCGTGTGTGTGTGTGTGTGTGTGTGTGTACCTGAGTTGTTCTCTGGCCTGCATCACCACAAAGTCCCACGTGTGGTTGATCCTCTTGTTCAGGATGCTGTATCTCTCCTAAAAGGAAAGTTTTGTGACACTGAGGCGACGCTGCTGCATAATTCATCCAAAACACACTTTCCACTCTCACCTTCTCGTACTCCATGAGCTCCCCCTGCTTCCGTATGTTCTTTTTCGCCAGATAAATCGCTGTTGGGGTGAAAGAAATAAAACAAGCTGTGACGGACCTGCGAATGTTGACCAGGCCTCCTCTCACCTCAACTGCTCATTCAGGACTTTGGTTTTTTTTTTTTTTAGAGGTCACCTTCATTTTATTTTTGGCATTACCGTAGTCCAGCTCCGAGGCGGACCAGCGGGTGCTGGTCCAGAAGTAAGGAGTCTGGAGAGGGGAGAGTGACAGTTGTGATATCTGACAGGAGCCGTCAGGTGGACAACAGTAGCGGGGGCGGGTGGGGCTACCTGGAAGCGGTACGGGGTCTCGTCAGGTCTCAGCACCAGAGACCTGGGCTCCTTCAGAGGGTAAATGTAGCCGTATTTGACCAGCATGCCCCCAGTGTGCAGCGCCTCTGCTCCAAACGCAGCAGAACAAACCAGTCAGGACCTCACACACACTCACACACACACACACACTCACTGCTCTAAGTATTAAGTATGATTTTACGATTCACATCTTCCCAAGAAGGCGGTTGTGTTTGAGTCATTTGCACGCGTCCCCCACTGACACCGCTGCAGATTTCAGTTTTTTCCAGCCTCTAAATTACCCAGCATTCAACGGGGTCTCCCGAGGTGAAAACCACCACAGGGGCACTAATCAAACCCAGATCATCAGGTGACCTAATTACAAATGGATCCTCTTGGGGTCAGCCTTCTTGTTTACTGGAAACAACAGTCACTTGTTTGTGTGAGGAAAACACCTGGCAACCACACACACACACACACACACACACAGAGGCAAATGACAAGAACACAGACGTATCGTTACTCACCGTCCTCACTGATGCTGTACTTCTTGATTAACCAGTCGATGACGTCCCGGCCTGGAAGACAGACCCACAGAAGAGTGATGGGGAGCCGCTGCTGCATTCAGCAGGACAGCTGGGGCGGCCTCGGATTAAACCCGGGAGTGTTTGCACGCACAGCTCACCTGTCATGGCGTGTGGAATGACGGTGATAAGGAGCCTCTGGTTCCTCATCTTCATGCCCATGTCAGGGTCCTGCATGGCCACAATCACCCTCTCCATCTGTGATAAACACACACACACACACACACACACACACACACACACACACACACACACACACACACACACACACACACACACACACAACAAAACAAAACAAAACAAAACAAAACAACAAAATGTCAAAGAAATCACACAAATCTGCAGAAATGAACTATTAAAGTGATGCACAGATTAAGAACCGGATCCTGATGCACAATTTAATCCAAGCTCCAGTCCAGCTAAATTAGATGTGTTTCACCAACATAATTCAAATTAAAAGCGGATATTTAGTGCGCCTCACCTTCCGAAAACATGACATCTGTTGGCGTTGCCAGCCTCCTCTCGCCAGGTTGTTGATGGTCATCTTTCGGACTCTCGGCTTCTCTCGACGGGACGGTGAAAGTGCGAGACCGAATTGCCGCCAGGAGCGCGCACCAGAGCGCGCACGGCTCGGCATTATGCGCGGAGGAGCGCGCGTCAGTGCGCGGAAGAAGTTGGGTTTTTTTCCCTCTCTGTCCCAAAATGAGTTTCAGTATTTATGTGTCTGTGTCGCATATGACCGCATCAAGTTTATTAATTTATTTATTATCATGCAAAACAAAATGCTTATTGTTTTATATTTATATTGTTTTATATTTATACAGTGACATATTCAAGCGCGCGATTTGTTACAATTTTTTTTAGTAATAAAAAATCCCTTGTTTTAATTACACGCCTGGATATATTTGCGATTAAATAGATTTCTGCGACGATAATAATAACGACTGAACTCAAGCGAAAATACAAATCTGACGGATTTGGGTCGATTAGGAGAAAACCATCATTCGCCTTTCACAGTTTTGTCCTGTGCTGGATGCCGTAGTCGCACAAAGTGGTTCCGTTGTTGCTAACTTGCCTCAACACCGGCTAATTCACAAAGATTGAAGACATTTATGTGCAGGTGAGACTCCAACTAAATTTCTATATGTTTTAGACGGTAGTTCCGATGTTTGTTAACACTTCGAGATGTTTTTATGTACTAAAAAAGTCTGGAGGCTAACCATGCTAACCACCTGCAGCCCCGAGCCTACAAATTGTTGCAAATATCTCTGGAAATATAAATTTAGTTTTTTAAAAAAACATTGTAATAGTGTTCAGTCGATACTTATCTTTGTATTTACTGCCAAACCTTCATGGAATTCATTTATTGTGGTAGTGTTTTTGTTGTTATTGTGGCTCCGTATTCTCTGCAACATGTTTTGCGTGTAAAAGCACTTCTGCATTAATATGCCTCACATTAAAACCTTTAAAATAATCACCGACAATATCACATTGTTTCTTGCTGGTTTTTAAATGGTTCGACGCTGTTCTTTTTGTATTTGCTCTTGAGGCTGTGATGGGTGACATCCGTCAGTCTTTGCTGCCTCGTGATGTCCTGAGTGCAGCAAAGGAGCTGCTGTATCATCTGGATATTTACATCTGCAACCTGCTGCAGTCGGGGAGGCAGCCTCCTCAGGTGGACTCCAAGACCCTGGAGCTGGTGGAGGAGTTCATTCTGCACACACCTAAGGACAGAAACACCTCAGCCAGGGTATGGCTTCAGCCATCAGTCCTCACACACATGCACGCACGCACGCACGCACGCACGCACACACAGACACACACACGTGGACGCACTTCACCGTGTGTCCTTGTCTTCCAGAGGATGACAGCCCTCCAGGAGCTCCAGCTGCTGGAGATCATGTGCAGCTGTTTTCAGGAGCAGAGCCGCGATGCTGTCCGTCAGCTCATGTTCTCCGCCCTCTTCGGTCTCCAAGGCAACCAGGCAGATGAGAGTCGCATGGCGCTATTAGGCAAGCTAGTCTCCATGGCGATCGCAGTGGGCAGGGTTCCCATCTTGGAATGTGCTGCTGCCTGGCTGCAGGTGAGCTGCGTGGCCGACCCTGTGATGTCGGTGTGCAGCTGCTGGATGAGACTCAGTCTCAGGATGTGTTTTTGTGCTGCAGAGGAGCCATCGTGTCTACTGTGTGCGCCTGGCTCAGCTGTTGGTGGATGACTACTGCAGCTTGGTTCCAGGTTCAGTATCAACCCTGCAGAACATCCACAGTGCAAGCCCGCGCTTCTGCTGCCAGTTTATCACTGCCGTCACCACCCTGTACGACCTCAGCTCAGGTAACCTGTTGGGATGATGTAAAGGGAAAAGAACTACAATCGTCACACCAACCTTCTTCCCAGTTTGTATCTTTTTGGATCTTTCTGTGGGTTTTTTCAGAGGAGCTGACTCCCCCCACCGAGCTCCTCCAGATGATCGTGTCTTGGATCCAAGAAGACCTTCGTCTTGTCCTCATCACCTTCCTGAACACGCCCCTGTCCGGCAGCCAGCCAATCAGCTCGCTGGATGTCACACCACTGGGCGGGCTGGTGCGCTGGTGTGTCAAGGCCCCGCTGGCCTACAGCAGAGCCAAAAAGCTGGCCTTGCCCAGTGGCACCAGTGGAAGCGAGACAGATGTGGGGCCACTTTTTTCTGCGCTCCACCTTAGTGTCCTTCAGGTGTGTGGCGCCGATGTGTTTACCTGGATTTGCGTACAGCAAACAGCCGTTCCCAACCTTACCACCTGCCTCTTTCCATGTCCAGGTCTTCATGCTCCTGCCAAACATTCTGAACGAGAAGGGGCTCTTTGGTCGTCTGGCGCTCCTCCAGATGGACTCCCTGGCAACGCTGACATCTGAACTTTCCAGACTGTTGGACCAGACTGACAAACAAATACACACGTCAACAGCCGACACACAGGCGCTGTCCCAGCTGGCCTTGGACCGGCTGGCGCAGGCCCTGCAGGTGGCAATGGCCAACGGAGCTCTGCTGTGCTCCAGAGGTGAGCAGAGGAACCCATCCAAGGACAAAGCTTCCAATCAATATATTGTCAGGGTCTTCAGGGTCCTTTTGTGTAAATATTCTAATGGTTTCACAACTTTTAGTGTTTTCGCCTTCGTTGCTGCCAAGATGTTTGTTTCTTGAGTGACGGTTGGCTGATCTCTGTGCTGAGGTCTTATCTGATGTGATTCTTTTGCTTTCTCCCCACAGAGGATTTGAGGGCCATCTGCTCCCGGCTTCCACACAACAAGTAAGTTTATAGGTTTTATACCAGCAGGAATGCATTATTCAAGGGGGCAGCATCCGCCTCAGGGTCCCACTGTGGCATGACTGTAGCGTGTAGCACCGTCATCTTTACAGCTAAATAAGCAGCTCTATAATCACAGTCTTGCAGTGGTGCGAGGCAGTGCCACTGAGAGGCCCTGGATTAAAAAACAACAACAACATGTTTACATGGTCCAAAATAAACTCAAGCAAACGTCACCTCAGTTTCAATCTTTTTTTTTTAAATGACTGAACATTACAGCTGTGATGCTGAACAGCCATTTCCACTGACGGTAACTCATCATAATCAGAATGATTACTGTCCTCTCTCCTAACACCAGACCTTAAGATGCTCTAAACTGTGTGTGTATTTGTGTCTCCAGTTTGCTGCAGCTGGTGTTGTCGGGGCCTGTGATGTACTACAACAATATCCACACTCCGCCGCTGGCCTTCAGCCCGCGCTCGGCCCACTCCCCCATCGCTTCTCACCCTGCACACACATCTCTGGCCACACACCCGTCCTCTCATCCACAGTACGCCGCTCAGCCTTTCCTGACGGGGATGGCGTTCCCCTTCCGCCCAAGTCACTGAAAGATGCAAAAATGTACGTATGTTGGTGGTTGTTGAGTCGTGTGGATTACTGTCTGTTTGTGTGTGTGTGTGTGTGTGTGTGTGTGTGTGTGTGTGTGTGTGTGTGTGTGTGTGGTGCGGTGCATAACGTCACTAAGTAGATTTGCTCTTTGGTGATCAGTGAAGCTGCTGAATGAATAAATATTTTTTACCTCAGTCTGGCTGCAGTTCCATATTTCGGCCACTTGCGGTCGCTGTTGTGCTACTCCAAGCTGCAAATCCATCTTAAATATTAAATTGTAAAATTATATGTAGCAAAGACAAAATTGTACCAGTTTTGACCACACTTGTATTTACAGTCCTAACAAGCTTATTTATGTGACAAATATTAACAATAAGAATTGTTTGAGTTAGTTAAATATAAACAGGAGGGGCTGCAAATTGGTAAAATTATACTTCACAGCCTTGTTAAGAGTAGTTTCTAAGCTAAAATGGCACATGCAGCCCGAGGCAGCCTCTGGCCCAAACCAGTTTGGGTTATTATATAACTGAAGATGTCAGCCAGGACCAGTGTGCATAAACTTGGCTCTTGTTATTACATAGATAGCATATCGCTAATCTGTTGAGTGCAGAAGGGGTTTGGCCCTCCTAGGACCTCGGCTGCCCCCATCCAGGAAGTAAATTGCATCATCCTCATCCGCGTGTGTGCAACAGAAGCATTTTTTTACCCTCATTTTTTTCCTCATACTTCTCTTACCCGAGAAGGAAGAAAAATCAAGCTAATGATTTCACTTCCTCATATCGCTGCAGGTGTAGTTTGTCCAACACATCCTGGGGCAACTTTCAAATCCCTCCTGTCAGCTCTTGACATACAACAGCCCACAGTTGGAGTCCCTATTGTGTAGACATGCCTCCTCTCCTGCTGAACTCATGGGTGGGATGGTGATAAGGATATCTGCCCTAGGACAGAGATGCGTTGTTCTTAGACTATTCTGGAAGGATGGGCGTAGAAGGCCGGACTTGCCTACATGTATAAATCCTGCAGATGTAACTGCTGCATTCGTCTTTGTGGCTACAGCAAATGTCAAAAAATCTTTTTTTTTTGTGTATTTTTTTCCTTGCTTTGCAGGTGTGAGTTCTGGTTGTGGTTGCGTGGGTCTGTCTGAGACAGCAGCTGTTCAATCAGAGTTTGCTGTCTGAAAATAAACCTCACAAGGCCAAAACACCAAATCTGCCCTCCTGGCGCTCTATTTCCCAAACCTCAGTGGGCAGATTTAACCCGCTGAGCACTGTGAACACAGGATGCAGGTTCACGAGGATCTGATCGGAAAGACTGTCAAATAAACAAAGAAGAATGAACTGAATGGAAATTCCGCTTCCATGGTTGACGGCACCAACGCTCACACTTCCTGCTGGAAAGGAAAAGTACAAAACAAAAACCACCAGTTGCCAAAAAGTGGCATGAAAGCACCAGCTAGTAATGAGAAGACTTATAATAATAATAAATAATTCTCCTTTTTTTTACTGCTGCTGAAGAATAAAGCCAGTGTTTTAAAGCTTCTCAGCACAAGCTGTCATTAGCAGATTATAAACCCATCTCTGAAATGAAGGATTGCCATCTTTCCAGCTACATCCTGCAAAACCTGTCCTCAAACAGACCCTCAGCCACAAAGCAGGTGTGTTTATGCTGGAGACGTCATAAAACACCTTTTTACACGAATGCAGCTGTACTGTCGGAAAAAGAAAACCTCGTTCTCTAATATTTGTGAACACCCTGTAACGTTTAGTGTAATCATTTATGATTCCCCTCGTGAAAGCTGACTGGTGACCTTTATAGTCACTCCTCACATCTACAAAATCTATTTTATCTGTTCACACACATGAGGAGGAAACCACAAAGTTACCAACGTTTCTTAGATTTTAATGTAATCTAAGCTCCTCTCGCCCCTGGTGAGGGTGGGAGGCGGGGTGCAGGCACCAGCCACAGGGTCTCCACATTTCCAGTTACAGTCTGGCACCGTTTCTGAGAAGCTGCTTTTTTTCTGCTGTTTTTGAACAGTTGGAATATTGTTACAGTATCCTGAGTGGCAGCAGAAGAAATTGTGGAAATCAGCTGCGCTCTTCATGTCTGCAGGTTTGACCTGAGCGGCTCAAACCAGAGTCCCAGGCTGCAGGATTATTAGCTGGTACTTAACAGAAAAGGCAGAAACCGAGTGTGTCTCTATGGTAACTGTAAATTCTTGGCACGCATCCACCTGCAACTAAGACAACAATGATCTGAAAAAACGTTAATGAACTTAAAAAAAAAGATCTAAATCAGCGACAGGACGGCTCCTTGCTGGAGGACAGGAGTGATTTCTGGTCGTGGTCATTGGTTTCTTCAGCAGCATCTCAACTAAAAGCCCTGAAAACCTGAACTGAAGTCTCCCATGAGTCTTTGAAGACCTCATTTTGTATATCAAAGCAAAATGTGGGGCAAAAATCCCATGGGAAAAAATCAAAGCCGAGCTAAAGCCCCATAATGACCGCTTTGTACAAAATATACAGTGTAAACTAAGCAGCAACATGTTATTACTGACAATACCCAAAAGAGTCATTACGGAGGTGGAATACGGTCTTATAAATCGAACTTCGGGAGTTGGTTGTAAATAAATAAGATTGCAAAATCAAGACGTTACAAAAACAACTGTTTACAAAGAATCTAATAATTGACCACCAGTGGCGCCTGCTTGGTTTCTGCCCCCAGCAGAGACCCTATCAGGGCTGTTGATGTTTGTGCACCGCGTCTGGACGGACAGAACGATGACTCACACAATAACCAATATTATCATTATTGGAGCAATAAGAGCCAACAAAAATCAGCGAGGTTACGAACAGTTCGCGTCGAACTTTTACCAAGTTACTGCAGGTTATTTGAAAAAAGACCCAGAACAAAATCTGTGGTTAGTCTTAGTCAGCACACTGCGTTCCACAAAGTCTGTATTTTCACAGCTGCAGCGTGAAGAATAAACTCTTTTCAGGACTGTCTGAAACGTTAACAGCTCAGTCGCCCTTGCGGTATTATTTTTTAATTTGCAAAAGTGGAAAAACTAACTACAGACTTTTTATTTTTACAAAATATTTGCCCACCATCCTTTTCCGTTTATCCGGCAATAATAATAATAATAATAATAATAATAATAATAATAATAATAATGATAATAATAATAATAATAGTAATAATAATAATAATAATAATAATAATAATAATAATAATAGTAATAATATTCGTTAATTACGTAAATTCCATGTCTTTTATGAATATAGTTGTCACGTGTACGTATGCGAAAAGGAAATCTAATAAGATAACACACTTGTAGCAACCACTGTTTCGAAAAAATTAAATGTAGAAATTTTAAAAATCTCCACCATAAATGTAAAGATGAATTAAAAAGCAGCAAAGTATTAAAGTTATCTCTAAAGCCACGCGACCCTCAGCACGAGCTGAGACCCATAAAACGTGAGGACGCTGCGGAAATGACGTAGGGCACGCCCCCTCGAGCTGCTAGTCAATGCGGTAGCTACAACTACAAAACGCATGCTCAAGGGCACCGGCAGAGAGCACAGCGAAGAACCTAGGAGCCAGCAAGAAACCCTCGCATCTACGGCTGCCGCCGAGTCGATCTGAAGAGGAAGGTGGGAGGTTTCTACGCTACAAACGGCTAAGCTAGCAGCAGCAGGGTTAGCTAAAGATGCGCCTGATGTATTCAATATATAGCTTTATTCATTCAAACGTTTCATTGACAGACAAAAGCCTCTTTCCCATATTGCATCTGTAATAAACCCAGTCCAGCCAGTTTAGCTCTGCCTTTGGACTTGAAACCTAAATACTACAGTGTTATCGGCGCTTTGTTTGGAGAGCTGTCAGCTTCCAGATATGAAGCTTCTCCACGTTGCCGGCCACTGACAGCGCAGCCTGGGCGGCCATAGCGAGGGAGCGTCGCGGTCACGTTCAGCGGTTGTTGCAGGAATATGCTCCATTCTGCTGGTAAATGCAGCCGTGGACGTGACCTTTCCCCGCTCAGGGGGTAACCGTGTCGGCCGGTAGACGTTTGTATTTATTGACCTTGGGCAGACAGCAAAGAGCTGCCGTTCAGATAAGATATCTTTATTGCACTCTCCAACTACAACCTCCAAGGTTGTTGTTAAAAAGGTGTCGACTTTTTCCTGAATTTAGGTGGAATTTGATTGCAAGATAAAGATCTCTAAAAATAGTGAAAGTCCATTATGAGATGAGTCATGGCTGAGACCTTCACCAGATGAACTTGACAAGCCAGTTTGTTGCATTTAAGGTTGTTGTGCAGCAGCTGTCATCTTCACACGGGCGGATTCTAATGCTGTTCTTAAAACTCACCTACAAGTGTTGAAAGAAGGGGATATGTTTGCAGCTAGCAATTTACTAACTTTATCTTTCTGTCACAGGCGGTTAAAGTTGCCACCTGCTGGCCTCAGCCTTCACTACTGAAGAAGCAGCCTTTTGGCTGTTGCATAGCGACAACCGACTGACTACGGACTTTGTGTTGCAGCAACTAGGCCGTGTAATTCCAAACTCTGCTGTTGTTTTGAGAATATTTTTGCAGACCTAACAAATGGGATTTACTTGCTGCCTCACTGCACGGCTTCTTGTTTCCCATGTTTCTCCCCAGTGTGACTCTCACATGACTTCCCAGTTCACAGTGACTCCTGCGCTGGCCTGACCCCCTTCTCCTATTTTCCTCTGCTGCGTAAAACACGGAGGCACACTTATAGATGTATAAAATTCACTCCGAAGTGATTTGTCAGTTCTACTCTGTCCTTTTTATTTCAGAAATGATCTGTAACTTCTCAATGGATGCACATGCTGCTGGCGCTGGTCAAATATTGTCTCATATTTGGTTACTTTAGTCATCAGTTCTTGTAAAACAGTTTGATATTTAAAAGTGTGACATCTGCGGGTGCCCCGAAGCGCCTTAACAACTACAACAACTAGTTCTGTCCTAAAAAATGCTTCCTTCTGTCAGTAATATTTTTATGTGCTTTTTAACTGCAAGCTTCACAAACGTTTCTAATTTCAGTTACCGTGGTTACATCTTCAGCTGGTGTCGTTATTTGGTTTTGCTGCATATATTTAGTCAAACTAGAAGTTTGAAGCTCCTGGAGCCACGCTGTCCTGGTGCAGTGAGCCGACAGTAACGTCTGTGAGCGGTTCCTGGAAGGGTGGGTCTCAGCTCTGCTCTATCTCTGGCTCCCCCCTCGCAGCTCGGAGACGGTGATTGCAGATACAGGCCTCACGCCATCTATCTCAGCCGCTGCAACCAGAAGGACCCCCGCGTTTAGAGAGAGCGGATGTTATCAGGTTTTAGTGGCGCTCTTAAACATCGCCAGTTTCAGTCCTGAGTGCCGTCACCAAGAAGGAGCTGATGCAGCAAATTAGCGTCAAATTACTTATTCTAACTTATTCCCAATTTTCACCTCACAAATGCTTATGCGTTGATATTTTAGCAATTATTGAAAAGCTGAAATCCATAGGTGTCCCGGCTGAAGGAGCAGCTAATCTTATTAAGGTTTTAAGACCTGGTATGTAAGATTATAGACAGAATTCTAAATGTTGTAAGAGGTGAAATCAGCTTGGCAAAGCGGCTTGGTCTGCTGGTGCTGGTCAGGTTCTCTTTACATCTGTAGCGCTGCCCGCAGGATTCTGCGGCGAGCTCGGTAGTTTGAGCTCTGCTGTGCATTCATCAGCCTTTTCCATCACGGCCGGCTAACGAGCTTAGAGTCTTTTCTTTGTTGGAAGCAGCGAGGTGGCTTCGATGCTGGGCAGCGTTGAGTCTCGCCTGTCCCCACACAACCTGTGACCACTCAGGCTGCGCTCAGATCAGCCTTCAGTGGAGCTTGGAAATTGGCCTAAATGACTTAATAAGCCAACCCGCCCGTTTTATGGGTTTTTTTTTCCCCCTTCAGTTGTGTCGCTGCACATAATCACCCAGTTTTGCCTTCTCTTGTATATGGTCACTCTCCACCAGTCCAAAGAGGACGGGAGGCGTAAAGAAGGGTCGTTTCTTGTTCTGTTCAAAGTTCAGGTCCTGCAGAGTTTAACCCCGCTGACGCTCATTATTGTTTGATTAAAAGCTGTTGGATTAACTCTGGCCTGATAAGACAAAGGCTGTTGGGAAGGTCTCGGGCTGTTTTGCTGCCCCGTGAAGGACGCACGAGGCCCGAGATGACATTGGGAGGAGCTGGCCTTACAGCCGCCAATCAGTTTGGGATTTTCATTCGCTGTGGAGTCATTTGCATTTTTCTTTCTCCCACAGACTTGAATGTTTTGGTAACTATGTTTTGGAAGTTGTGCAAAGAGCAAACTTGACCTTGGTGAGGTCGTTGGTGGTTGTGTACCCTCCTGAGGAGGCGCTCCCTGCACAGACGGGCTGGTAACGTGTATAAAAACAGCTAAAGTGTTACAAATCAGGTCTTAGTCCACCGTTGAATGAAAAGGTTGCTTTGTTTGTCCTGCACTGTGATTCAGAGCCAGCAGGGAGGTTTTTGCTCCCTCGCTGTCTTCCTTTAGAACCTACATGTGCGGAGTGTGTAGCGAGTCTGTAGAGGTGGACAGAACACTGGCCTTTTGGCCACATATCTAGTTTCTAGGAAACCCCGTGGATGTTTGGACAGGAGGTGGGACACCTGAACGCAGGCCGTCGTTCTGAGAAGCGGAATAGTGACACAATGTACGGAACTTTAACTGCTGTAGCTGCTCACAGCTAACTGGTTGCTTTCACCTCCTAGACACCTTTGAAGCAGAAATGGACCAGGCCAGGTCAACAATATCCAAAATTGTGAGTATGGCAGCTAGTATTAACAGCTTAGATGCTAAACTAGCAGGCGTTTTACCTAATTCCCCATTGTTTGTTGTTTTTATTTGTAGTTTAACGGGGAGCCGCACTCCTACACGCGCTTCAACCTGACCCAGAACATGGAAGGAGAAAACAGCCAGGTGGAGATGAAGCTGTCCACTGACGACGAGGAGGTTGGGGGCAACGGCGTCGGGGAGCACCTCAATCACAACTCCACCCGCAAACCCTCCATCGCTCAGAGGCTCGGACGCACCCCCAAGAACCTCTGCTTCCTGGTGGCCACCTGCCTCCTCATCTTCATCATCGGTGAGTGTGGATGTTTGTTGGGTTGTCCTGGACCCTTCTGATGACCCCGCTCTGCTCCTCCTTCCCCTCACGCTCTCAGGATACTTGATCGGCTACCTGGTTCAACCGAAGAAGGAGGTGCCTCTGTGCTGTCTGCCCAAGTCGGTCAGTTTAGAAGACCCTCTTCCTCGGGAGGACAACGTGATCCCCCTCATGGACTGGGATCTTGTGAAGAAGATTCTCAATGACAAAGTCTCTGCAGCTGACTTTGAACCCATCTTCACGTAAATCCCCACCCACCCACACACCACCCGAACGGTCCGAATCCTCTTTGGCTTCATTCATTTATCTTTTTTTTTTTACCTCCTCCTCTCCCAGAGATCTATCCAGCGCCAGCCACCAGGCCGGTTCCCCTGGCGATGAGACCCTCGCCAACAAACTGATCAGCAAGTTTAAAGATTACGGCATGAAAACCTGGACCGACGATCATTTCGTGAAGGTACAAGACCCCCCGCTGTCCGGCTACAACCGCATTGTCTTCAGGAACGGGAACGAGGAGCGTCCCACTGGGTTCCTGTCCTACAGCGCTCGTGGGACAGTGACGGTGAGGAACCTGCAGAATTCAGATCTTCCTGTTTGTCCAGAGTTGAGTCCAGGTCTGACTGGGCCCTGATTTTTTCCCTGCTCCAGGGGGCCGTCCTCTACGGCAATTATGGTCAGGAAAGTGACTTCACGATGCTGCGGAACAAGAACATTGACCTGAGCGGCCGGGTGCTGCTGGTCAGGGCTGGCAGGAACAGTTTTGCTGAGAAGGTGTGTGGTGGGCCAGCGCTGCAACGCTCCTGTCCTGCAGCTGCCTCCTCTTTACTCTGGTTCTCCTCCCGCAGGTGGCCAATGCGGCCAAGCTGAATGCGTCTGCTGTGCTGATCTACCCTGACCCTGCAGATTACACCTTTGAAGACACCACGGAGCTGTTCGGACACGTGAGTGAGCAGTCTGACACCGACATCTCTGCAGGGTCCAGGCTCTCTGTCTGCCCTTCTCGTTGCCTGGAGCTCAAAAGTCAAATCAAATCTTAGGAATATCTAGTGCAAAGTACAGTATTTTTAATATCATTTGTTTAAATTCAAATTTGGTCCCTCTTGCGGTGCTTCAGGGAAACAGGTTTATTGCTCTCGATCTTCCTGCTCAGTCTGACTCGTTAAAGCCGTCGTTCTGACCTTCCCACAGGTTCACTTGGGCTCAGGGGATCCCTACACCCCAGGGTTCCCCTCCTTTAACCACACCCAGTTCCCACCTGTGGAGTCTTCAGGCCTGCCAAAAATCCTGGCTCAGACCATCACAGCACGCATGGCCACCACAATTCTGAGGTGTGATGGATTGCTTCTTTGGTTTGGTTGACTTTGTAAGAACTTGTTAACATGTCGTTTTTTATTTTCCTTCTGTTAATCAGTTAACTATATGGAGTTATTACAGGGTTAGTCACCCACGCTGAAAACCTGAGCCGCTCCTGCTGCTTTCAGGTCTGGTAGCGCCACCCTGTGGCCACAGACAGTCATTACACCCTATGAGTGGTTGCTGTTGGAAAGTGGTTTAAATAAATGGTTCCTAAAGTGGTCAAAGTTGATGGATGAAATCCTGAGTAAGGTGTTTATAATTTACATTACAGGCAACTGGAAGGGGAGAATATTCCTCAAGGGTGGGACGGCATCAATAGACTGGGCGGCGAGAGGGACGTTATTACTGTGGAGGTCAACAATGTCCTGACTGAGAAGAAGGTCTCTAACGTGTTTGGGGTCCTCAAAGGCATTGTTGATTCAGGTCAGACACAACTTACAGACTCAGAGAGAGTTTAAAAAAAATGGAAGAATTAAATGAACTTATTTTCCTCTTTTGTATCGTAGATCGCTATCTGGTTATCGGCGCCCAGAGGGACGCCTGGGGTCCAGGCTTTGCCACATCGACCGTCGGCACCAGCGTCCTCCTCGAGCTGGCGCGTACCATCTCTGAAATGGTGAACGGTAAGTGAGCGAGCTGCATGCTGTCGTCTCGGATGAAGATGGAGGGTCTTCTGTTAACCTCATGGTCTCCTGATGACAGAGGGCTTCAAGCCCAGGAGGAGCATCCTGTTTGCTAGCTGGAGTGCCGGAGAATACGGAAGTGTTGGTGCCACAGAGTGGTTGGAGGTGAGACTTGCGCTCTTAATGAGGCAGTTATCAGCGCAGATGTTAAGCGGCTCTAATCGCTGCTGTGTGTATTCAGGCTTATCTGTCATCTCTGAGCATGAAAGCCTTCTCCTACATCAACCTGGATGGTGTCGTTGCAGGTATGTCCTCCAGGCTCCTTGATTAGAACAGTTCTCCTACGTTCCTCTTGTTGTCCTGAACAGTTTGTTTTGTTTTTTTTTTCTTTTTTCAGGTCAACACGGATTCAAAGTGGCCGCCAGTCCCTTGATGCACAGCTTGGTCTACGGCGCTCTGAATGAGGTGAGCTGCAGCTGGAGCTCTCATTGACGCGCTGGCCTGCAAATATCAGGTTCTGACCCACACAACCGTCTCTCATCAGGTCAGCTCTCTAAGCCAGCCGATGTCGCTGTTGTCCCGATATTCCAAAGGCAACTGGGAAACCAATATGCAAGTGTTGCTCATCACCTTTACTCCACCTTTATGCTCATGTGTAGAGTGACGTTCTCAGTCTCCACCTCCTTTATTCCAAATATGTACCTTCCTGTTGGCAGTATGGAGCCTCTGAAGCTGGACAATGCAGCTTATCCCTTCCTGGCCTTTTCCGGGATCCCGTCCATCTCCTTTAGGTTCACCTCTGGTAATTATGTAAGTCGCCCTTTGTGTCCTCTGACTGTCTCCACGTCCAGGACCTCGGACTTTATCTTTGTCCCATCGTTCAGGAGTACCCGTACTTGGCCACAAAGATGGACACCCGGGAGAAGCTGAACATGGCCACATCCAACCAGGTGCCCCAGCTGGCCCAGATCGTGACCCGTTTCGCTGGTCACATGGCGCTGAGGCTGCTCCACGACCACCTGCTGCGGGTGGACCTGGCCAAGTACGACAAGATCATTCGCATGGCCGTGAGCCAGATCAATGCAAAGATCAAGGAAATTAAGAGGGTGAGTCTGCGGGTGCGCGGCTGACGGCTGGCTTTCGGGTGTGGCCGCCGCTCACGGCTGCTCTGGTTTTGCCGCCTGCAGCTGCAGCCTCAGCTCTTCCCCGAAGCCTTGACGGTCCAGTGGTTGATCTCGGCCTCTGGCGCCTACAGTCGAGCCTCTCGCAGCCTGACAGCTGACATCCAGAACAGCAACCTGGACGACATCGAGATGTGCCGCGTGATCAACGACCGCATCATGATGGTAGGACCCGTCCGTCCTTCTGCGCTCGGACAGAGGCCATCAGCGACATTGATGGCGTCCTGCTCTTCTTCCTGCAGGTGGAGAGGAACTTCCTGTCGCCCTACGTGTCTCCCAGGGAGAGGCCTTTCCGCCACATCCTGCTGGGCTCCGGTCCTCACACCCTGAAGGGTCTGGCCAACCACCTGGACTCCTTGAAGAGCAACAGCCCCGCGTCTGAGGCCGACCTGTTCCGCAACCAGTTCGCTCTGGCCACCTGGACCATTCAGGGCTGTGCTAACTCGCTAGCAGGGAACATTTGATCTCCGTATAATCAGATCGAAAGATTTTTTTTTAACCTCCCTCAGTCAGTCCTAAGTAACACACATAAAAACAAAAAAACCCTCGCTGATTCAGAAATCAAGATTTCCAGCATCGGCTCAGTCACTTCGTCTCATCCCACCTTTAGCCAGTTTTTTTAATTGCCGCACTGCTACTTAAAATCAGCTTGACCTTCCAAATGAGTTGAATGTATCATTTTTCAGCACATTATTGGCTCAGACGTTATCGACGAACGCTCAGCCAGGATGAGATTAGCTAATGACTTTCTGTTCCCACTCTCACTACCATCAGAGCTGCTGCCGTTTCCGTTACCTAGTTAGTTACAATTTCACTGTGCTGAACTCTGCTTCAGACGCTGCTGAGGGACTGAACGCTAATCTGCAGTCACACGGTGCTGTTCTCTGTACGGACTGAAGCTAGTGTTTAAAGCTCAATGGCCTTTGAAGAAAAAAAAATTAGGATTGATTGATAATCATCCACTGAGGGAGGAGGTCTCCAAACTTGGCACTGAAACAGCAACCGTAAGTCTATTTATTGTTATTTATTTATCAGTGGCAGGGTTCACTATAAATAGTTTTTTATTGGCTTTTATAGAACATGTATAATTATCGGGAGCAGTGCCTTCCATAATTATGACAGTTATACTGTCGAATTGACAAAAGCAGCATCTGCTAAAAGATGTGTGCGTGTTCAGACGGGCCGGTGCCGAGGAAGAACCGGGCCTTTAAAAACCCACTGTGGAGACCTCGGCGGACGTCTGACGGCACCGGCCCTTCGGTCCACGCACGCGTCTTTCCTGACGCCATTATCGGGAGCAGTGTCTCCCATAATGTGGATGAGAAGAAGGTAGTTTTTGCCTACCAACTGTGTCCTTATCGGAGGCAGTGCCCTCCATATTTCACTGTAGGGGTGGGTTTTTATTATCGGGAACAGTGTTTCCCATAATGCATGTAAATACAGTCCGTCATTACATTGCATGTGCTGTCTGCATCTGTTTCCATGCCA
Source organism: Arothron firmamentum (assembly GCA_016586285.1). Classification (NCBI taxonomy): domain Eukaryota; kingdom Metazoa; phylum Chordata; class Actinopteri; order Tetraodontiformes; family Tetraodontidae; genus Arothron; species Arothron firmamentum. Next base: position 16,803 of record BJFM01000414.1, read on the forward strand.
ACGTACCCTTCATAGCCTCAACACACTAGGATGCGTTCAACATCCGCTCTTCTCAAAATGTCTCATTTCCCAGAACCTTGGTGTTTGTTGTGATTTGTTTTCACTGAACTGTTGTCTGATTTGACTCTTGAACACGTGGAGCTGACGGGTGCTTGGAAGATGGCGAGGGCTCCACCATAGCCGGCCTCAAACGGTGTTTTCAACGGGCGTTTCTTTCACAGCTGCAGTTTTACTTCTGGTGTATGTTGTACTTCTTTATGAGGGTGTCCTACTTTGGTTTTGACAGTCGTTGCTAAAATCAGAAGTTACTGCTTTAAAGTCTGTTATGACTAGAAAAGAGAAGATGGAATCATCGTTCATGCAGAAAACTACACAAAAGTTAGAGAAGGTGATTGTGTGTTCTTTGGATTCATGTTGGATTGGTGTTGCTGTTTTCTTTGCTGTGGGTGAAAAGTGGGGAAACCATGATTTGTAGATGATGGCAGCGTTTAACTCTTAGTGCATTTATAAAACTGATGCATCGACCCTTGGTAATTTTTAAAATTCTCTCTAAAATGAAAGTGGAAAATCTTTCCTCTGACTAGGAATGTTTGAAAATTAAGAAAATATATTGATGCTTATTTTCTCCTCACACCCTATATGTCTGTTAACTTCACATCTTTGTTGCTGCAATAAACAATCGTGTCACTACTGTGGAGTCAGAGTCAGATTTCCAAACAAACGAATAACTTAAAAAAACAAAAAAACAAAAAAAACAACGTTTGACCAGATGATGAAGACAAAAGTAAAGAACTTATTAACAACCTTCGTTCTGCAGGAGGATTGAAGCCACATAAAAATGAGTTTTAATTGAATGGCGGCAAGAGTCACATCCCTTGCACTAATTAAGCTGCAGTGGATGTTTATATGACATGTATGATGCACAATCTTAATTTTAAATTAACGTTTGCAATAATGTTTTACTTTAACACCAGTTTAAGTGGAGAGACGGTGTCATGTCCCTTTAAGAGTGGGCCGATAAACTCGATCATGAGATGGGACATTAAAAGAAAAGCTCTCACTATGTTTCAGATTCGTGCTGCGTGAAAAACGTAAATCGTCTTCGGGGACTACTTAACCCGCCGAGCTACGGCACCTAACAAGCAAGTAGTGAGGCATCTCACCGCCCACACAGACGATCTTCGTGCTCTGGAAAGCAGTGACGCCAGGCGCCTCCTGGCCAAACCTCGGCTAATTCAAGCCGAGCTGCCGCAAACTGGGCTCGTTATCGGTGCTGTTCACGCCGCCACGGTGTCACCTCAGGCCGCCACACATGCCGGGATCTGCGAGCCTGTAGCCGTTTTTGCTGGAGTGCCCGGAGAACCGGAGGTGACAGCAAGTGACAGGAGCAGAGACTGACAGGTAGGCGAGCGAACCGCAAACACGTCAAACAGCCAAGATAATCCGATTGTTGGTTTATTTTACGCCTCTAGCGCAACTATTTAACGATAAACTGTTAAAAGATTGCAAGTGTACCTTAAAAACCACGTGCCATTGATTGATCTAATATAATATTTTCGGCATAACGCGATGAGATATGAATAAATCAGGCTGCTGAAATATCCCAGTGCTGGAACTTCTGAAAAGTTAGCTAAAACATGACCAAACTAAATGAAACTTTTCTGGAATTAATGCTTTTCTGGAATTAATCGATGCTCTGCGCAATTTATCCTCTAATGCATATTAAATGAAATGAAATTTTCTGCAAATTAAAACGCTGTTTTTTCGCCGCGCACTTAGCAAATTTGCTATGTGGGAACCCGAGACGCTGAAAGGTGAAGATGGCTGGTGTGTTTACTTCCGTAAACAATAAAAAAACAACTAAAACGATTTATTGTTCAGCAGAGAAACACTAAAACTGTAGAAGACAACATAGTTTATGGTTACAGGTTCCCTTATGGAGACATCTTTTCAAAATAAGGTACAGACAGTGGACAGGATGGACAAATTAGACTGAGTCCTGCTCCAACACAGCTAAAAGTGTGTTTTTCTTCTTCTCTTGTCTTTATTGTGTCATTGAGCCTCTTCCTGAATTGATGAAGCATCTCCGGCAGCTCTGGAACAGACCAGACTTAAATTAGGCGTTCTTCCAGAACCAGACCAGATAACAGAGGAAGCCAAACCTTCACCAACCTGCAGATTAGAGTTTGGTTAAAACTGTTTTATATTAAGACAAAAGATGCGAAA
>BJFM01000414.1:35756-50767 GCA_016586285.1 Arothron firmamentum
CTTTCTGGAGTAGAGCTCCTTGGATGTTGTTGTGTGACTTGACCTGAAAAAGATTATAGCACTTTGATTAATGGGCTCATTGACGGCTAGTGTTTGATGTTGCCCCCCCAGAGCCGTGCTACGATCCGGTCCACGACGGCGAGGACCAGAATGTGGTAGCGCTGAGGAGGCTTTCGCTGAAGAAAACCGGTTCTGTCAAGGGCCTGAAGCTGAAGCCTGCCGCGTGGGTCTCTGCCTCCAAGCAGGGCGGCGGCCGGACGCCGGGCCCGGCCTACAACCCCACCAGTGACGTGTCTCTCATTGACTTCGGGGAGGAGAACCCCCCGCCCCCGCCCACGCCCTCACCTGTGGGTGAAATTCAGGTTCCGTCGATAGCAAAGCTGGTTTTGGAAGCAGAGAACCTTTTGGACCGGACGCCGCCTCAAAGTCCCTGCAGATCTCTGCCTCGACCTCTTCACCCCACGCCGGTGGTGGACTGGGACGCTCGGCCGTTACCGCCGCCTCCAGCCTATGATGACGTAGCCCAGGACGAAGACGATATGGAGGTAGGACACCCAGCTCATTTACTGCTGCGCCAGAACTCTGAGTGGTTTTTGGTCTTGCCCAGGTGAGCTCCATCAACACCTCGGAGCAGCAGCAGGAAGAGGAACGGAGCGACGTCCAGTGTTCTGACGCGTCTTCTGCCAAGGAGATGGAGCGGGATGTTCTTCTTAGGTGTGGGACCGATAGGCCCGTCCTGGAGGACAACCTCTTCCTCCCCAGCAGGCAGAGCCAAGGCCTCTCCACCTCCTTCTCCCAGTCAGCAGACATTTTCCAAGAACTGCAGCAAGAATGTATGAGGAGACTTAATGTACCGACTGGAAGCGTCCCCCCGTTAAACCCCCCATCCCAAATTCAGACCCGGGATGGACAGCAGGAAAGCATCCTGTCTAATGAGGACAAACCACAGATCCCACCTCGCGTCCCCTTACCTCCTCGTCCGGTGAAAAGGGGCGAGTACACAGCTGCTCGTTGGTCGAGGGACCTGTCACCGACGCCCGCTGACCCCAGGGAGGACGGGTCAGGCGCAGCCCAGGACCACCCGCCCCAGATCCCTACCAGGGACCCTGTGTCCCAGCCAGGCTCCAGGACTCCCAGCCCACGGGGCCTGCTTGTGGGCTCCCCCCATCAGAGAGTCTACTCTGTCAGCCCCACCGCCTTGCAAGCCCCACTCACCAGCTACAGCTCCTACCTCTCCACCTCTCCGGGTAAACTCATGCCCACCACACACAGCTTCGCCTCAGACCCCAAATATGCTGCACCCAAAGTGATCCAAGCCCAGGGGAAGGAGGCCCCCAGCAGGGGCCCCTGCATCCTCCCCATCGTGCAAGATGGACGTAAAGTCAGCAACACCCACTATTACCTTCTGCCGGAGCGGCCTCCCTACCTGGACCGCTACGACCGCTTCTTCAGGGAGGTGGAGAACCTGCCCGCCAGTGCGGTCGAGGAGAAACACGGGCGGCCGGCCAACACCGCCACCGTCAGGCCCATGGTGGTGACGCAGCAAGCCGAGCTGAAGGCGAACTTCTCCTCCAACAACAACAGCAGCCTGGGCGGCTCACGGCCAGCCATGAAGACGTCGGCCAGTCTTCCTCGTGTCTGTCCAGACGGGCTGACGGCACCGAAGGGCCCGGCCTCCTGCGGGGGAACGGATGGAGGAATGAACTCAGCCGCCAGAGTCAAGATGGTAGGGTCCAAACACGTCAACAAGTAATGCAACACTTTAAGTCGAGCTCTCTCTTTCCACGCTTGATTGTCATCCGTCGCCTCAGAGCTCAGCTCCTCTTCCTCCTCTTTGTCGTGGTTATGCAAAGTCTGACCACAAGGGGGCAGGAGAGCCATAGCTCAGATGTGTGTTTCCATTCTACTGGAGCCCAAAGGCAGAAATAAGCTGCTTGTAATCTGTGACACCGAGTAGGTCATGAAGATTAAAATGGGCCACACTGAAACTACTGGGTCAGTCTGCCACTGGTGATCTCCCAGTTAGCAGAGTCCAGGCCAGGAAGGAGATTAGCCACAGCGGCCGATGTCGGACGCTGTGAGGAGCTAAGACTGGCCTGGAGGGGGACTTAATTCTGATCACGTGTGATTCAGGTGCAGGAGGCGGTTCATGGGGTCACCCTAGAGGAGTGCCAGGCGGCCCTGCAGAACCACAGCTGGAACGTCCAGAAAGCCGTGCATGACCTCAAGGTGAGTACTCAGTGCTCTAGACTCCAGACCTTCAATGAGAGACCGTCACACGAAGGGGAAGCGCGTGGACGTAAACCTGCAGGCAGGAGCAAACTGCTGCTTAATCAGCCTGAAGTCTGCAGTGATGCTGCAGCCCAGCTGAGGAGCCCCCAGAGGCCCAGCTCAGCGCACAAAGCCGTTCCTGTAATAACCCTTCTGCCCCCCCAACAGGACATAACTGCAATCAGGCGGCGACGCAGAGCCCCTGGATGTCATTGTCATTTTATAGGCTCGTATCACATGACAGCAGCGATTCTGTGCGAGCCTGTGGGGAAAAGCGGGTCGCCGCAGCAGCGAGTCGGCTCTGAATAAATAACCAAACGGTTTAGAAGCTCATAAATATGAAACGGACGTCTACGGCTGTCTTTAGGAGCCTCTTGGAGCACTTGTTAGGATGGCAGTGAGCACAGGGGAGCACTTGTCTGCTCTTTGGTGGAAGCTGTGAATTTTAGGCAAAAAGAAAACACAGTTAGGGCCGTCACGGTGTGTTTGCTGAGCACCCGAGCGTCTGCTGGAGACGCTTCTGAACGTTTGTCACCCCTGTTTCTGCAGGTGGAGCAGTTGTTCTGTTTGGGTTTGAGGAGCAGGCCAGAGTGTGTGAAGCTGCTGGAGACGTGCGACTGGAACCTGGAGGTTGCCAGCACTCAGATGTTGGATGACTACGGATCCACAGCCAGACAGAGGTACGCCCTAGAGCAGAGGAAGCCCCCCAGCGCTGACACCCCAGCCTGACAGCATCTGTAGCCTGAAGGGGTGAACCGCGGCTGCTAGCGGTACCAGAACAATAGTCCATAAATGGAGAAATAAGCCTGGCTTCCCCACCTCTTCCACCAGAGGGCAGTAAAGACGCTGTAACCTAGGTGTGCTGACGTCATCCATGTGTAAATACACTAACAATTCTCCTGGTCCTGAAGCACCAGAGCTCCTCCCATCTTTGTCACTGGCTGAGCACATGTCAAGCACAATCCAGCGAATAAATTCCAACCGGCGCCGACCTGGCGTCGTTGCGCTGGTGAAAGGTGGACGTCGTGGCGCTTTCCCACCGAACAACTAGCCATGAAAGCTGCTTCCTGTCTGCAGCAGGCGTAGAGCCGAAGGTTCAACGCTGGAAGTTTTCTTTCTGTTGGTCTTTCAGTGTCTCCGCCGCCAGTGTAAACACCGCTCAACTTAAATTAGAAAGGACTTAGTTGTTCCTGATTCCTCCTCCCCGGCGAGCGTAAAGCCTCTCTCTGTTTGCAGACGGTGACGGAGATCTCCAGCCGCGGGCTTCTGATTAGAGCCTCATCCTCAATAACACATCAGAGAACGGTGACTCTGCTCCCGGAGCGAATTAGAGCTTCGGACGCGCCGCCGACCAGCAGATCCTAGCCGGAGACTTGGAGAGAAGACGGATCTTTAACTCACTTGCACAAACTATCTTTTCCTCCATTCGCACCAACTGTTGACGATGACGTTTATTTAAAACAAGATTAGTCTTCTGATTTTGGGGCTGGTGCTTCTCTGACTGGGACCGATGAACTGATCAGAAGTCAGAACTGCTGGACCTGCTGTCAGCAGCAAAGGAATGTGACCAGGCGCTTCAGAGGGTTTAAGAGAGTTTCAGAAGCACAGCATCCACCTTCAGAAGAGCTCAGTCGGACCTGCTTCAGAGCAGCAGAGTCCACAGACGGCTGGACGCCGGAGACAGGCAGACGATGAGCACCTGAAAAGGTGCTGGAGCCAGCCGCCAGCTCAGCTGATCAGGCCCGCCTGTCTGCCTCGTCCCAAGGCTCACGTCCCAAACCATAATTATTATGGTATGGGGACGTGCTGGTCAGCAGCTTCAGGGGCAATAGTTCATAAACCAAATGGTGCGACAGCTCGTGGGGGGGGGGCGGTGGGGGGGCAGCGTCTCCTGGCGGAGCTTTGTCACATTAAAAGCATCAGAAAATAAGTCGACATAAAAGCGCTTTCGCCCTTTTCATCCTTGACTTTCCGAGGCTTCGGGAGGCCTCTTTGGAGCGGTCTAACAGCGTTTATGGCCAGCACGCCGTCCATACGGCGCTCCTCTCTGGGCGGCACCAACTGCCTCAATTTACATTAGAATGCAGGCCGGCCTCGGCGCGTTCAGAGCGCCATCTGGCCGAGGAGGCCCGCTCTCCCACAGTCAAAGCTCTCATGTGCAGTAAGGCGGCTGCAGAACCGGAAGCCTCCCGGTTCCACCACAAAGATGCTTTCATGCACATTGTGACTGATCCCGAGCAGCAAACGCAGGCTGCTGCTCCTCCGGTGGCCCAAAGGGTCCTCTGAGCAGGGCTGCTGCTGCTGCTGCTGCTGCTGCTGCGCTGGAGGACTAACGTGAAGCTCCTGCTGCTGTTTTCTCCTGACGAAGGAGGCGCTCGGTTAGGCTCTCGAGCCTTCTCCTCCCTGGCTGGTTCCTCCTGTCCTGGCTTTGCCTCTCACAGGTGTTTTATTTTGAAAGTCTACTCTACATTTTTGATGGAAATGTTGGAAAAATTCCATGCTGCCGAAATTCATAGATGTATTTTTTATTAAAGTATTGAGTATTTTTTACCTGTTTTCGTCCATTTATTGTGGCCTCACGAGTGAACTCTCTCCACACCTGGATCACCTGGTTGGATGAATCCAGGCGGCGCAGAGCTGGGACGCTTTAGTGTTCTGCAGGACCTTACTGGTGAAGTCCTGCTGTAATTAATGGTAGCGCTGCCCTCCCAGCAGCCTTCCTGGCCTCTCCTCACATGTGACAGATCAATCGGAATGAATTAGGCTTTGTTTGTATTCGTCATCATCGACGTCCTGCCAACGCCAGCCTGATTCCTGGGAGGGAACAGAGCCGGCGCATTGATCCGCCCACCGCACACGGAGCCACTGCATCCACGTTAACGTTGGCACCTCCGAGGGTCCCGCTCTGCCTTTTGCCATCGATCGGTTCCTTTGATGCGCTTTGAGAGGTTGGGAAGCTGGTTTAAAGGATGTTTGGCTTTGGAATAATCAGCATTCACACCTACTAATCAAACCTGGGTGGTGACCTGCTCATCAGCACGCGCAGGAGGTGCTCAGATGTTCAGATCCACCGGAGCATTGAGGCTCACGTCAACCTGCATGTTGGGACTCCTCAGAGGACGTTTAAGCTCACGGCTGAACTGGTGGCGAAGCTTCACTGTTCCACGCAATAAACATCAGCACCAGTCCCACCTGATCAATGAGGCCAATTTTCTAATCATTTCAGCCACAGCTGGACCATCTGATACAGTTCCAGGCTGTGGCGGGGGGTGAGGAGCTGGACAGTCACATGACCTGGACGAGCCGCCGCGCATCGGGTCTCCACGTGACCTGTGCACAAACCACAGCAGCGTGGTGTTAAATAACGACCTTTCATGAGGAGGGTCGTTTTATTTTGACCTCATTTTAATCAGATGTAAAAGCTCTACTTCAGTGGTCCAGTAATCAACAGCAGTGTGTGTGTGTGTGTGCGTGTGTGTGTGTGTGTGCATGTGTGTGTGTGTGCGCGCGCGCCCCCCACTTCCCTGAACCTCCACTCATGGATTGAATTGGATTTGCAGAAGTGGTGACGCACGTGCGGACCCAGACGTTCACGTGAGTGTTCAGCTGCAACGTGAGGGAAGATTTTCCGACACGACTTCTTTCAATTGACAAACGGCTAAAACCCAACTCTTTAGCTCCGTAGAAGCTGTTGTCGGGACGTGAAGAGACAGCAGAAAGCAGCTTTCTGGGCAACAGGAGCTGCAACTCTGCAGGAACCCAGACGCTGAGGCCCCTCCCACTGCAGGACACAGGTGTGTCTGAGGTCAGACACACCTGCATCCTGCGTGATGCGTGCGGCCAGCTGTCCACCAGGGTTTGATGATTGCAGCCCTCACACGTGCACGTGCAGCAGCGTGATCGGGCTGATTCAGCGCTCCGTCGCCGCTACCATCAGGTGGTGCTGCTCGCGGTCACCGTGTTGCCCGTGGCGACGATGTGACGGTAATCTGATCTGAAACTGTTCTGCAGACCAGCACCGCAGCGGTAAGCGTAGATGGGGGCTGATGTTTTATTTACGCCCGTTTCCCGGCGTCCAGGCAGGATCGTTAGCGCGCTAGCCTGGGCAGGCGGGAACAGCTGCCATGCTCCTACAGGGGAAAAAGGGCAGCTGATGTGAGGAATCAATAGCGGGTTAAATTCGCTCTTAATGAACACCGTCTGGGTTCCAGACTCAATCACGCACTTGATAAACTGGCGGGGGGAAGCAGCGCCGGCAGAGATTGCCTACCCGCCGCTGAGCCTTGCCCATGGGCTTCTGGGGTCGATCAGGCGCCTCCATCCGAGCGCTCCACTCAGAACTCAATCATCTGGGTCTTCCTCCAGGCGTTGGCGTTGCTCGAGGCTGCAGGTGAAACCCTGAAGGGAGCTGAGAGCAGAGGAGGAGCGGGAGGAGTCGGATGGATGGATGGATGGATGGATGGATGGATGGAGGCTTCTGATGCGGAGGAGGAGATCTGTGAGGGAACACAAAGATCGAACGTTCCTCTGTCACCTGGAGCGAAAAGACAGCGAGATCGTCCCTCTTTAAACGCCGTCAGACTTCTAAGTGTGTTTGGTTGTCGTTTGTGCCGTCACGTCCACGTCCACGTCCACGTCCACGAAGACGTGACGGGATGATGAACTGATTGTGTCCCAGAGGTCTGGACGAAGCGCCGGCAGTCATAAGTTCATATTTTCAAATGTTCTGGTTCTGGCTGCTCAGCAGGGAAAAAAACAGACAACAAAGGAAAACTAATTGGAAAAGCTGCGATGTTGATAATCGAGTCAGTCGGCTGTCAAATCTCATTCAGATTCATTTTTCCAGGAAACTCTGGTGCACGTGAACGCAGCCAGCGTTTGCTCAACGGAACGCTGGAAAGACGCCGTCAAATGTCAAAGAGTTAACCTGGAAGGTGGAGGAAGGAACGAGGCAACAGCAGCCGTCCAGCGGAGGCCTGCCGTCATGGGCCCACTGCAGGGTGGATGTCGGGACTCCTGCCTGAAGCCTTTTAGCAACAGCCAACGATGGCTGATGTTGGCCGACGCCGCCTTTCCCTCGTCTCATTTACTCTTCTGACAAAACTCAGAAGAAGAGCAACGACCTTCACGAAAGCTTCTTATCTGCATTTTTGCGGCCTGAGCGGGAGCGCGGCTGCTCCGGAAGGCCCTCCTGTTACCCAGCATGCTCGTGGGCGTCCTACCACGCAGGCGGAGGGTCAGCTGACTCCTCTCAGCAAACAGCCAGGCGTGATTTCAGGCAGATGAACTGGTCCGATGGTGGTCGAGCGCGCCTGCTTCACCTGCCGGGTCCCGTGGCGGCGGCGGAGGCGGAGGCGCTCGTCCGCCATCCGTCTCTCTGCGCCGAGCCAGAGAGTCACATGAGGCTAACGGGTAAGAACACGGACCAGAAGACGGAGGAAGAAAAGAAATGCACAGGTGTCTTATCAGGCCTGAGGGTGTGATCACATGACCTGCACGCGGGCCAGGCGGCGAGCGCAGGAGCACGCCGCCGTCGCCTTTTTAACGCGTGACGTTAAACTGCCTCTTCAGACGGGCAGGTTTCTGCCTGCGTGCGGCGAACGCACGTGCGTCTGCTGATAGGTGAGATGAACAACTGCGACCTGCTCGGGCTTCGCCGCGTCCGTCTGCCACACGGACGCCGCCGTCCCGCTCTGGACATCAGAGATTTATCGGCCTAATGAGAAAGAGGGCAGATAAAGGAGGAGAACGGAGGAACGACGGATGAGCCGATGGAGGCAGCAGAAGGTAAAGAAAATAAAAGGCGTTTGGACGGGCAGCAGATCACAGCGAGCGACAGACGGGGCGGGGCGGGGCGGGGCGGGGGGCGGGCCTACAGGCCTCCGTTAGCGTGGGTGGACGACCTCCAGGCGCTGCTTCCTGGAAGGTCGACTCTGCTTTGATTGCGTCCATCAAAGCGCGTCGATGAAGAGCGAGTGGAGGCGGAGAGCAGCTCTGCCATCCGTCGCTTCCTAAAACAAGCATCAGTCCGACACATCAAAGGCATTTTCCTCAGCCGCCTCACAAAGATCAAAGCATTCCCCACCTGCAGCTTTGTTCTAACAAAGCTGCAGAGCAGCAGGTGTCACATGCACTAACGCATGCACATGCACACGCATGGAAGTTAAGAGGTCAATAAAGGGTGAGAACAGAAGGAAGAAAGGATCAACATCAACATCAGCTCTCATTAAATCACCTGAAACTGGTTAAAAAAAATCTATCAAAATAAAATTCAAAGGAAAAAAGTGCCTTTAAGCACTTTTATCACACTGCAAAGTCTTTTATTTTGAAAAGCCATTTGCCTTAAAATGCCGTAAATTGCAACATTTATTGGCAGGTTTGGATCAGTGGGTGAAATTCAAGCTGCAGTTTTCCTGAGTGGAAAAACGAAAACATTAAAGCTGGAAGTCGAGGCTCTTTGCTGAGACTGGGAGGTGCAGCTGGGGGCTCCGCCCGACACTGAGCACATGGGCGTAGGTGTGCTCTGACAGGAGCCCGCTCCGCAGGCCCGGCTCCGCCCCGACGCACGTCCACCACCAGCAACAAGCGCACATGCATGATTGCTTTCCGGCTGACTGAAGCTGGCGGGGGGGGGGCTCTGGCACGCGCTCGTGCGCGGACGTCAACAGTCGCCGCCCCAACAGACGAGCGCGAGCTAAGCAGAGGTGTGAAATGGAATTCTAATTTGAGCGCCCATTTACCCAGGAGTCCTCCCCCAGCCTTCCCAGTGACACCATGATGAATGGCTTTGCATTTGCCGGCTGTTGGTGTGTGTGTGTGTGTGTGTGTGTGTGTGCAGGTTCAAGGCGCCCAGGTTGTCACCCTTTCAAAAAAAACCATACCCCCCCGAGCTGCCTGTGGATAATTAAACCCACTTTTGAAGTGGTTGTGTTATTATTTATTTACTTGTTTGTCTCAGATGATGCACCAGAGGAGGGAAATAACAGGACGTCAAAGGGCGGCTTCTGCCGAGCTCGGCGCTTTGGGGGCCGCGCTCCCAGTTAATGGAATACCAGAATAAAGCGCTTCCTTAATGTTTTCTGTGGAAAAAAACACCCAGCTGGTGTGTTTACCAGCAGTGGAGGAATAATTACTGAAGCCACGGCGACACGCGAGACGGAGCCGTTACAGAGTCAGGCGCTCACGCCTGGGCCAGGGTCCACATTCAGATTAGATTAGGTCAGCAGATTTTCAAAAGTAAACACTGGAACACACACACACACACACACACACACACACACACACACACACTTTTTTTTAACGATATATATAAAAAACATCTCAAATTCTCATCACCACTGCTTGGCCAAAGCAAACGTGGCCACTAAAACAGAAACATAAAGCATTTTAACTTTGAGCTGCTTTGAGCATCAGCAGTTAGTGCACAAACAGAACCAGAACCAGAACCAGAGCACGGCGCTTCTCTGAGGTTCTTTCTGGGTCTTTCAGGCCTGGGTGGACCTTGTCCAGGAAGCTGGTTTGCAGTGATGCTTTCAGAGAACTCAGAGCATCAGGAAAGTTTCACCTGAGCAACCACGTTCAAGGTGTCCAGGCCCATGTGACCTCATGGACCAATCAGCATCAACACTGCGTGAGAAGGGCTGTGTTCGGGAGGAAATGGGATACAGCCGTGGAATCGGGGCGTGTGGCAGCCAAAGGCAGCACGAGGCCGCTTTCAGGGGTCCGCCTGACCTGGTGACCTGGTCTTCCATATGCTCATGTGGGGGTCCGAGATGTTGAGGCCTTTCCCTGGTTGAGTCATGAAGAAGCCCATTAACAAAACCTAAAGGTGTCACAAGTAAAAATTAAGTTTATGGTTAATTCACTCAGAGATGTGTTGTTTTTTTGGTTTTTTTAGATCTCTAAAACTGAAACAAAAAAAGATACCTGGTGAGAATTAAAACTAAAATACTGGAACTGAATGTCTCATAATTAATTAATTAGACTATAAAGTCTGCTTGCTACAGACACGCAGACAACGGCGGAGCTTTTTAATTGGTTCAGATTACAGATCGCTATGACAACTGTGTGATTGACATAAGACAACGAGTTCCAACCGGCATGCAGCTCCAGCCTTAAATGACTGGCTGCCATGTGTAGCCTGTTGATGAAAGAAAAAGAGAGAAAACGGGACGTTGTGGAAACCCGGGACAAAACAAAGGTTCTGTTGCAAGACGAGGCCCAAAACCGGGACGCCTGGTCACCAGATTAGACTCAACTTTCCACTTTTTGTTGACGGTGTGGAAAACCGTCTTTGATCTCGTGACATCGCTTCAAAATCAAAGATGCTGGTTTAACCGCTGCAGCGACCGTCATCAACCACAGGGAGGAGCCGTGTTTGGGCTTTAGGACGCGAGAGTGTGTGTGTGTGAGTGTGTGAGTGTGTGTTTGCACATGGGATCATTTCTCACACCTGTTCCAGCTGTTAATACACACCAGCGTGATGGGGGGGGGGTAACTCTTTCTAAACTAATGAGGCCCGCGGGCCTCCGCACGGGCCGTCCACCCCGTCCAGAACGCGTCACATGATTCAACCATCATGAAGCAGACGTGAGCGCGTCCTCGCCGGGGCGTTCACCCGGCAGCAGAGAACTACACATGGACTCTGGTGCAGCTGTTTGGGTGGGGGCCTTGGCCAGCCCCCCTCCAGGACGCGTCCTCCGCCTGCGTGCTTCTGATGCTTCTGCTACCTGGAAAAATAGATTTCAGATTTTCCTTGGCTGCACGGACGGCTGCTGGGGGGGCTGTCGATACCCGGCGAGATCGATGGGCGGCCGGGCGTGCGCGAGCACAACTCCATGATTTACAGACCTGCAAAGCGGCCTGATGACAGGCTGATGTGGCCGGATCGGTACCATTTATCAGACATAAGCAATCGATCTGGACTCGGATCGTTCGGCCGCTCTGATCAAACAGATTTCATGGTGGAAAATTAAAACCTGGCGGGTCTCAGCCAAAACTTTAACCTCACATCAGTTAATGGATTTATGGGTAAAGGACAGAATCCATCAGGTCAGTGACACCCCCCCCCCCCACAAAAGTTGGTTCTTCACAACCTGACGTTGCCTCAATCATCTCAAGCATTAATGTAAACAGCAGCGTTTCTTAACCATCCTGTGGAAGGCGCCTGAAGGCAACGCCAGTCTTGGCTGTTTGACTTCACCTCTTTCCCCTGAACTAAGCAGCGCACGTGCGCCTGCTGGGATCAGGCATTAAAGGACTCAGGCTTCCACAATAATCCATTTCATTTTCTGTGCCGCTTCCCGCTGTCGCGCAGCTCTGGAGAGCGCTCGGACGGGCCGCTCGGTTGTTATCCCGCCCTCCCTGCGCTCATCATTACGCTGAGTGGGATTCCAGCAGAACGCCTTTATGAGTGCAGCAGTCCCCGCGTGCAGGCGGTGCTGATGGATGCATAGCAGGTAATCTATGGTCCATCCCTCCCTCCCTCCACATTCCATTCATCCATTGTTCTCGGAGTCCTCTGCCTCCTCTCGCCTCCTCGGTTGTTGCGGGTGAAATGGCCTTTGGCTGCAATCACACCTGAGGTGGTGTCAGGGCCCAGCGGAACACTTTTCTATAGCAGCAGGATGCTAGCAGCTAACCTCCCTGTTGGTGCACATCAAAATAAGGAAGAACAACATCTGCTGGTGCTTCCCGTCCAGACCCACGGCTGGCCTGCTAGAAAAGACTGTCAAGAAGGATCCCATGGAGTCAGGAGAGAGCACTCCAGACCTCCTTCATCCACCAAGAGAACACAGCTCCAGCCCCTGCAGCCCCCCCCAGGTCAACGCACACACGAGACGTTAAGAGTGTGTTGGGGGTTGGTGAATGGCCACACACTCATTTGATGAGCTGGGGGCCACGTGAGCGCCACCTACATGCTTCCTGTTATATGCAGAACGGAGCAGTTAGCAGACACGTCGCTGCAGGAGCGCGATTAAAGACTGACGGGAAAAAAGGGAAACGGCCCAAAGTCGCCCGGCTTCAGCCTTCAAGCTGAGTGTGTGACCACTGTGATCACACTCAGGCTCTCCAGGCCTCGTGTCCCCCCCCCCGACCATCACAGGTGTCGCTCTCGTGAAGAAGAACCTGCAGTTCAACAGCTACGTGCACTTTGAAATTGCAACCTCACAGCTGGGAACAAATGGAAGATCATCAATATTCTAAAGCAGATGAGGGTTTGGGGGCGTCCCTCTGGGCCGGGTCACGTCCCATCCAGACGCAGAGGAAGGGCCACTCGCCTCCATTTGGAGATCGGAGGCGCCCTGCTATGAAGCTCATTACCTCGCGGGAAGATTTCCATCAGATGGAGTTTTTAAAGTGGGTCAGACGGCGTCACGCCTCATTCCGCCCTGACATCAGGGCGCCCAACTGGTTCCATGCAAATGTGGGTCGAGAGCAGAAATAACAAGGGTGAGTGAAAGAACGTGGTCAAGCGTGGAGTCATCAGCTTGTCTGGACCTTCAGCTTTGGCCTTCATGAATGTGAACAAGCGCTGGATTGTTGGAGGAATCCCGCAGCAGCAGCAGCCACATGCTAACGTTTACTCCTTCAGCGTTGGCCTTGAAGTGACCTTCAAATTTCAAAAACCACAAAAGAAATCGTCTTCGTTCCCTCGAGGTGGCGGGACGGAACCGAAAGTGTCCGTGGACTCAGGTGGACTCAACAATCCTCCCAATCAAACAGCCTGAATATCATCCGAGCTTCACTTACTTGATTGAAACAGCAGAAAAGAACCAACGGAAACACAAAAGAAGCCGGATTTCCATTTGTTGCAGCTGCTACCGAGCTGGACTGATGTCCGACAGCAGCGCTTTCCAATCACTCCGACCAGAACCTTCCAAAGCACCAGCGTTGAGGGCCCACTTCTGTTTCAGCAGCTTCGGACATAAATGAGACACATTATTGCTACAATTGAGCTAAAAGAACCCGACGTCGCGCCGTAAAAGCACCGGAGCGTCATGGCGCCGACAGCTTAACCCTCGTTCACGCCCAGAGCCGCGCTGATGGCGGCAGATCGATGGCGCCCAGGACCTCCTCCACGGCGATAAGCCCACGAGGGGATACACACCCACAACCTTAATTATTTTAAGAAGCGAAGGATCAATATGTTCTAGTGGAAGGTGAGAAAGCAGCTGAAGAAGGCTGCTGTCCAAACGTTCAGCCTCTGCGAGCAGCGTTTTCACAGAGAAGACGGATTAAAAGAGGAACCGACTCCTGATCAAACATGCGCCAGACCCAAATGTGTCTCCAGAACCTGGGTTTTCTGGATTTGCTTTGCTCTCGTTGGGTCAAGAAGCCCAGACGAAAACGTGTTTTCATCTTTGGTCGATCAAAGGGCAGAAGGAACCAATCAGCAGCCTGGAAGGCTGGAGATCAGCTGATGCGTTTGGACATCAAAGTTCTTCTGAGTTTGGCCTCTCCGCCGTCCCTCATCTGAGCCGTCAGCGCCGCGTCCACACCCGTAACGGATGGGGGCTCCGCCGTCCATCTTCTCCACGCCGCCTCCTGTAATCAGCAGCTAGCGATGGGGACGTGACGTGGACATCAGTCTTGTCCCAAGCGCCGCGTGCACGCTGACGGCGGAGGTCCCTCTTCCCTTCCATCACAGGAAGTTGACACACGGACGTGGACGGATATGATGGTCTCCGCCCGGTCATCGTCACGGCGACGGTGATTATTCGGATTTGCGCCGCCGGTGGAAGGAGATGGAACCTCCGCACGCGGGGGCGACGATGACCCGAAACCGGGATATTGGCGCTGATCGAGTATTATGGGACTATTATGGGATTGATGGTCCAACGAGAATTAGGTGCCGTGATTGGTCCATCGGTCAGCCAGCAGGACTGGCCTAGATTTCCAGTTTGAGTCCCGCCTGCAGCCGTGAGCTAAACTTAGCAAAGCAGGAGGAGTGATGACCAATCAGGGGTCCACCAGAACCCAGAACCACCAGAACCCAGCACCACCAGAACCCAGCACCACCAGAACCCAGGTCCACCAGGTCCCTCCACTTCTAATTGGTCCACGGCAGCGGGATCCGGCTTTACGTAACAGCCTCTCTCCCCACCTGTCCACCTGTCCTCACCCGTCCCCGCGTCTCTGTCGGTCCCCCAGGACGTGATTAGAGCCGCTGGTTGTCCAGGTGGGAATACCCCCCCCCCCTCTTCCCGCTCTACCTGACAGTTCTGGCCCACAATTCTCGGGATGCTAAATTGCTCCGCTGAGACGTGGAAGGCGGACGGGAGGAGGACGGGAGGAGGACGGGAGGAGGACGGGAGGAGGACGGGAGGAGGACGGTCAAGAGCCGCGCACACACGGCAGGTCGAAGCGCCGCAAACTCTTCAGCGCCGACCGTCTTCAGCTCGAGAGTCGGCAAATCGATCGGCGATTGATCAGGCCTGCGGATGGATACGGCGAGTCCCAATCAGAAGAAAGGTGTGATGTGTGGATGTGGGCGCCCGGCGGAGCCCCCTGAGCAGCCGCGCCCTCCTGAGGCGTGCTGGTGGTGCAGTGGTGAGGACGCTCCCTCCGGGGGCCCGATGCATGGCTGCATCAGGCTGAGAGACGTTTGCTCTTCCAGGACTTCCTGTGTGATGGGCACCAGACCGGGGAGGGCGGCTGTCAATGGGAAGAAAGGGAAGACATCACAGGGGGCACCACGTGTGTGTGTGTGTGTGTGTGTGTGTGTGTGTGTGTGTGGG
>BJFM01000415.1:0-27026 GCA_016586285.1 Arothron firmamentum
TCTCTCTCTCTCTCTCTCTCTCTCTCTCTCTCATCTTTTCTCTTTTGTTCCCACATGCTGTCCATTTTTTTAACCACACTGCTGCTTGTCCATGTGTGTTTCATGGTCTGACTGAACATTTTCTTGTCAAGAGGTAATGGGGGTGCTGGGAGCCGGGCTGTTGTGTGATGTCTGTCTTTTTGTTTTTAGCTTTTTTTTTGTATACATCGATAACTGGGATGAGATGAAATGTTTGCCTTGGCAGCGTGAGAGTTGGCGAATGGGTCCCTGCGTTAGAGTGCTCTCCACGCAGATCCATCCACCACCCGGGCTCAGCCCCCCACCCCCCACCCACGATGACCCACTCGTCCGGCTTCGCATCTCACCGAGCGTCTGCACGTCGGCTGCAATCACCACATGGCCGCATGAATCACGAAAGGCTCAACATGCCTGTGATGTTTCCCCTTGAATTTTCTGTTCTTTTTGGTCAATAAAGTCCATCTTCTCATGTATTCTCACGTCAGGGGCCGTCCGTTCTGTATTTACCTCTGTGTTCAAGTCCTCGTCCTCCCCCGTCCCCCCCATCCAAGCTTGTACTTGGTTTCTCCCGATGTGCTCCCTCACCCTACCTGGCCTAATTACCCTCATGTCTTTCACCTGCGTCTGCTTGGCTCTGTCCTTTTCCCTGAGGTCTAAAAGCCCACTTATCTGCCTCCCAGTCCCAGGCTTACCTCTCGTGCCTGGTTCTGGTGGTTCCATCTCCTCTCTTCCTGTGCTTCAGATGTGGTTGGCTGGTAATTGGACTGATACTCTGCATGTAACCTATGGCTCCTTATGATCCAGCACGGTGTGAAAAACAAGATTTCCATTTCAAGGTATATAAGCTTAGCACGGTGGGCGTCGGTTAGCCGGAGTGGAAGTTAGCTTGGCTGCGGCAGAAATAGTTGCTAAGGAGCAGGATGGCGGTGGGGCTTTGGGGGGGGGTTCTGTTACCGCGGTCGTGTTTATTCTCTGTTGTTACGATGCGTTTCCATGATAAAGGCTCGATGAGGACTTATCGATGTCCTCTGCCAAAGCCCCTCAGAGACCTTCCTCAGATCCAATAAAGAGCAGGAAGGAGCCGCTAATGTTACAGCAAAGTCTGCTGTGGATGTGTGGGGCCCCGCTCCGGTAGCTCCGCTACACTGATCACAGGCACCGACACAACAACCTGCGTCACACTGGGATTAGTGCCATCATATGTTTTTCATTTCAAGAAGTCAATAAAAACCAGTAGAGACTTTGTATAAATCGCTCCGCGTCCATCCCCCACGTGTGTGATGAAACTGTAATTTATATGCATTAATATTTTCCTTTGAGTCATTCAGTTAATGGTGCTTTTTTTCCCCCCTGCCCCACGGCGCTAATTGCCTGTCATTTCCACAAAGTCACAAAGAGACTGGCTGCTCTTAAAGGCAAATCCATGTGTTTCATATGGAACCTGGACCCCCTGCGGGAAATGCAGCCGCTGCTGACCCAACAGGTTTCTGCTGAGAAACCAGAAAGAGCTCTGACGTGGCCTCCGAAGCTGGAAGCAAATGATCAGAGCGAGACTGCAGCAGACGACAAAACACTCAATTCTGTCCACACACATTCAGCAAACAATCACACAAGCGCTGAAGTCAACAGCGTCACAGACAGCCTGTTTGTTAATTGGCCTCCTTCTCATAACCCCTTAAATCGCTGTCATTTTCCTCTTTTTCCTTCTTTTACGTGACTTCTTTTTTCATCCAGACAAGAAGCAAAGAAAAAGAGGTCAGATGGTTCTTTCTGACCACTCACAGTTAATAGATGGAACTGTTCTTTTGATTACCCATCTAGTCCAGTGGGCTGTCTGCAGTACAAAAAAAAAGGGACTGCTAACATCCAGTTCCTCTTGGAAGTCCCAGGAACCTTTTTAATGGGCTAAATTCATTCGTAATTTAGTGAGGATGGGCCGGAGTGTGTGCAGGCTCCATCTGTGATTACCGTGGTTACTGTACATAATTATCCATACCAATCACGCTAAATTGGGCAGAAAATACATAGTACCAGCCTCAAGTTATGACAAGTGAACCTGTCAGTTTAAGGTAATTAAATGATTGAAGAAATGGCTCCCTGCTGTTAGCTGCATCCCAGCTGCTGCTCGCCTTACATTAGCGCAGATGGATTTGCGTGTATCCCGTTCACCAACTGTTGCCCTCTGATGAGCGCGAATCCCTCCATCCTTTGTTCCCTCGGCGCCACGCGCACGTGCGCAGCCCTCGTCAAGCAAACACGGAGGGAAACGCACTTTCCCCCTGACTTCGCCAGCGCCGACACAAGGCGCACGCAGCCAAGGGACTGTTTTTAGCATTAAACGAAGCCGGAGACAAAAGTCGCTTTCTGCCACACTTCTGAGTTAATGAGCTGAGGAATCCAGGATTTTCCTTTCATGCACTATCTCAACTCTGGCGTGTGACAGCTACTCGGCAGAGTTTGCAAACTGTGATTATATTACTGGGGTTCAACATAAAGATGTGCTGAAAAGAAAAGAAAAAAAACAACCTCACAGGAGGAAGCAGCTAGCAGCTTTGGAGATTTGGTTGTTTTTCCCTGTTTAATGACACCAGCTTGTCCAGGTAGTTGATTAAAGAGAGCCTGTCGATCCGGATCCAGCCGGGTTTGGAGTGGGACACCTTTTTCCTGGGCAATTAAACCACGCTGAAGCCATGTGGTGGCATCTGCAATTAAGACGCTAATTATTTGGGCCGCTAATGCATCATCGTCTGATAAAACCAGTCAGGAATCCACAGGAAGGGCTCGAAAGCGTGCACAGGAAAGGAGAACCCAGCGTGCGCGGGTGCAGGTGCTTCGGTAGCCCTGAAGAGCATCGACCTGCCACTCAGCCTGGCGTCCACTGATGAAGTGTTTTCCGTGCGGGCGGCTAACGCGGGTGGAAAAGCCCCCACACTCAGCTCCCTGCAGGCGGATCCATCCAGCTGTCAGTCTGATTGCAGTCCACTGCCGCTCGCACTGTCTTTGTCTTCATTTAGGGCCCCTCGCGCTGCAGATCGGAGCTCCTGCACGTGTGTCTGCCTTTGTTGTGCTCACAAGTGTAAAGGCGAAAACGAGCCGAGTAAAACCGATGGACGACATGAGCTGTTCAAGCGCTTCCACGCTTGAAGGAAATCATCACTGAAGGTTACCGTCAAAACTCTGGAGAGCATTAGCTTGGTCATCAATCCAGCTAGCATCTCCAGCTGCGGATTTGTTGAAAAACAACCTCAGCCTCGCACCGTCGCTTCTGCGCAACTACCTCGTTTGTCTTGATCACGAGTCGGGACAACGACAAAGGCGACAGGACGCCGCAGCTCTGGAAATCTTTGGATTCTAACTCATTTTAACATGAAATGAGCTTCTGTCTGAAACAAACCCAAAGGTTGCGCCAGTCCAGTCCCTGCCTCGCTCCCTCGGCTCGCTCCTCTGTTCCATTTTAATAGTTTGGTGCGCATCTTTTTCAGGAAGGAAAAAGAAAGCGCCAGCCCCTGAAGCTCACCTTTGCTAATGCCTTTTTACTATTTTATTAAGACGTTTCAATTCTTACGACATTCCTACATTCGTACATACTGCCTGCATTATTCAGCAGAAAACTATTTGCAGCCACAGAATTGAGTTTTAAGACCAATGTTTTTGGAGTTGGATGCATCTTTCACTGGCAATGCTCACGCAACCGAATCACTCTGGTTTTAAACTATGCAGGCTCTGGCTATACGCAGAGCAACACAGAAAACACACACACACACACACACACACACACACAGGAAATGACACTCACATATCAACTGTATTTTTCTGGACTTCAATACTTTGGTTTTAACCCTGAAGGGGCGATTTAAAAACACATTATTTATTTATTGCTCTTAGCGCAGGACAACCTTTTACAGACCCCTTCAAAAATTACAAAAAGCAATATATATTTATATATATATATATTTCCCAACCATCATTTATTCTTGAGTTTACAGTCAGACTCTGAGCACTCTCTGCTGCATCTTCTGCATGAGTCACTTGTGGTTTTAGCAGAAAACGCAGGCGCAGGGCTGGAAGGTAGCGCTTTAAATACCCAGGGTGATTGATGCGCACTGCTAATATTTGCAGCACAATTACCAGGTCTCAGGATTTCTTCGCCTTCTCCCGCACTTAAAGCAGACCTCATCAACTCCACCGCTCTAATCACAGTGATAACAAATGCAAAGTGCGATAATTAACATAATCTCAATGCAAACTTATAATGAAGTCACTCTGTGGCACGTGTGTGTGTGTGTGTGTGTGTGTGTGTGTGTGTGTGTGTGTGTGTGTGTGTGTGTGTGTGTGTGTGTGTGTGTGTGTGTTTCACCTCTGTCAGAAGCTCGCCCATCTCCTCTTTCTTGGCCAAAAGAAAAGGTAGCGGGGAAAAAAAATCCAATTAACCACTAGCTTGCTCTCAAGTGGAAGTGAGAGGTTGCGAAACTCCAGACAAAAGCAGAGAGAGTCGGCTGGAATAACAATGGTGATCAGTGAAAAGAGCTGCAGGAAATAAGACGCTTGTCAAACAGCTGTCATTGTTTGCCTGGCCTGCACCTGCGTTATGATGGCAATCAAGAAGCTGTAATGAATGCAGCAGGATTGTGCGCTTTATCAAGGGATTCAATTCAAAACAATAGCAAAGAAGGACAACGACGCTGCAGGTTCATACAGCCAAAAAAAAACAACAAGAAAGACATATACAGCCTCAGTTTTTATACTAATTCCAGCAAATTCATGTTTGTTGTGCAGATATTGAGGAATCAAATCAGGAATGAAAGAGACCCTGACTCATTAATGTCTGTTTTCTGATTCCATTTGCAGTCGTCAGGGCCCGCAGTAGGAATGTTTACATAATCAGCATCATTAGCAGCAGTGGTACATGTCTGGTGTAAGTGCACTAATGAATGCATTAGTCAACACAGTGACCAATTATGAGCCGATTGTTGCTGCTTTCAGCACCGCTGTGCCTGAATTTGTGCTCAGGCATCTGTGCGGCAGCGTCATGTGTCGCTGCAGACGTCCAGATGGTTAGATCAAAGGCTCCATCTTGGATTTTTACATTTGATCTGACTCCCCTCCGGCGGACTCGCGCTTTCACCGCCCGACAGTTTGCGTCCTTCGGTCGGCCAGCGTTGTGGCCGTGCGCAGCGAGACAGATGGGAAAAAGGCACCGGCGGAGGCATGAAGCCGGGTCGTTTCCAGTTACAGCACAGGAGTGGTCACTTAGCTCCGTGAGCCAGCAGCTACTGCAGGACCGACACTTTTTTACACTTTTACATGTGTGAAACCGAAGCATAAACACTGAAAATAATAAAAACAAAGTCATGCTGTAATAATACAAAATCATTAATGAATAATCGTGCGTTACATTTACTGCGGACAGCATTAGCTTGGCAATAAAAAGCTTTATTGCCCTGAAAATATTGCTTTTATTGTCAGCAACAACAAAAACAGTATCAACGGTAATAATAACAGCACAGGATTGCTGCAAGGATAAAACGCTTGTTGGTTTTGATATATCCACAAACCTCAAGGAAAAAAGGTCTTAAGATGCATTTGCAGACGTAAGGAGGGAGACTGTAGTTTGTCTTTGAGATTGAGGACATCAGTAACAACAGATCTGCCATTAAAACATCAGATTTATTCAGGGATTAAGTACAGTGAGGGTGTGGTATGAAGAGTGCTGCCATAAAGTCTGATTATGAGCTGAAATGAGGGATTTTGTGATGTTTTTATCACAGCTCAGTGTGGATTATTGACTTCAGATTCAGATTATTAACATGCAGGCTGGTTATAAAGGCATGAGGTCAGGATTCATCCGCTCGACCATACACCAGCTTAAAAATAACCGTTTCCTCTGTTTAATATGGAAATTAAGAGAGGAATTCATCCCACTCTTTCATTAATATACAAATATTATCAGGAAATAGCAGATACTGCTGATGATTTCTGTGTTAAACTGCACAAGAGGAGAAAACAAACCCTGTTTGAACAGTTTTCTTCCTTGTTTCCAAGAGAAGCTGCATTAAAAAACATCCATTTGGAGGAAGATCTGCGCGCTGGTTCAGCTCGCAGGTTAAAAAATAGCTTTTTGTGCTGCAGGCGTTCTGGGTGCTGAAGGATTGCCTGGATTACCAGAATATTCTCTTTCCACTTTTGGCAAAAAGGCTGTGCAGCTTTATTGTGCCGCAGCAGGGCCAGATGTCGATAGAAGCTTTATTTCCGGCTGCAGACAAAAGTCCATTCCACTCCTCCAAAGTTCATCTCAATTTGTCCCCCGGAAGCTTTTCACCCTCACCTGCGTAATTCCATCTCGGATGGACGTTTTCAAAAAAATAAATCCTGCTTCACTTTGTTATGACTGATGAGGCGAGTGTGTGGTTTAATTCCCAAAGTTGACTCTTGCTCTGGAGGAGCAGCCAGATAATTCCAGCACATGCACGGGAAGATTAAGAGGCGCACAGAGGGACCGGTGGCGGCCTGTCAATCACCAGCAACTCACCACCGCCGTGTTCTGATGCAAAGGGCTCGGCTTCGCATCCCGTCACTCCGAGGGAGAGACGCCAGAATGACAAAGCAGCTCTGCGCTTGTGCGATGAAACAATGGCGTGGTTGTCATGCGGCTCAGGATCTCGTTGCTCCGCCGGTATGAGAGTCAATGCTTTCATACGGAAAAGCAAGGAGGAGATAAGGACGTGCTGCCGGAATTACATTTGCTATGAAACCATTTGTAGCACTCGTGCGATAACAAAGGGAGCCGCATTTCACTCGGTCGTCCTCTGCTGACTTATCAGGAGCCGCTGCACATTTATCCTGCAGGCCTTTATCACGCACCTTAATTAGCAAAAAAAAAAAAAAAAAACGAATCCTGGAATATTGGCCCGTTTGTTTAATATGTGCGGCGCAGCTAATCTGATCAGGTTTCCTCTGGTTCGGTTGTTCGCCCTGAAAAGGAGTGGAGGGGAAAAACTCCAAGAACAAAGAGGCCGCGTCTCCGTTTGAGCCCAGTTTTCTTTGAAAGCGTCCAGACGCTGCGGCGCGATGGCGACGCGTCCAAATGGCTGCTCAATTAGAGGCTGGAGATCAATCCCAGCAGCAGTTCCCTCTTCTTCTCTGCCCGTTACCGTCAGCTGCTTTCCAGCTGCTCATCATTGAGGGATAATACCGCAAAGCCTTTTCTTTTCTTTTTTTTCCCCCCGTGTAGTGAGAGTCAGAGTGCACTAAAGGATGCATCTGCAACAGCAATTACAGTTTGGATCCTCAACACGGCTGCTGCGTGGTGCCAGCAGACAGCTGGGGCTCCTCGAACACGCGGCTCTGTTGTTAAAAGGTCCTTTCTCTTTCTCAGCAGCAAAGCGGAAACAAGGTGGAAGCCAGAGAACGGCTGGAGCGGCGAGGCCGAGAGGAGAACCAAACCTCGAAATATGCTCAAGATGGTGGTCGTTTTTAACGGCGCGCTGGCAGCAACTCCGACCGTCTGTCGTCAGCAGCTTCGCTTCTGCTGTGAAGGTGGACAAGAGGAAGCAGTAGACAAGACAACGCAAGCTCCGACTCAACAACGGCCTGCTGCAAAATAACCAAAGAGAGCAAAAAGTGATCCAAAAAGCTCGTCTGAGGAGCGCAGAAACCTGTCAAGACACTTCGCATGCTGTTGTCTTCACACATTCGTGAAGACAACAGTGTAGTTGTTGCGAGTGGAAGAACTCGGAACAAGTGTGACAAGAACAAGAATAAGTTATGTCTTCTTCAAGTATTTGCAGCCATCAACACTTGGTGATGAATCTAACACCACCTTGCCTGTTGTCATGCCTTCAGATGGCTCGAAAACAATGAAAAAGAACTTTCAAACGGAACATTTTCCCCTTGTTTCTGCTTTCCTGGGGTTGCTTTCACAGGTATCCCTCCTTCATCAACCTTTTTTATCACTTTTGTTTACCAGGTAGTTCTCTTCCTGTTTCGGTAGGCCACCAGGTGAATCACTTCCTTTGTTCCTAAATTGCATTTTCATTTTATTTTTTTTTTAACAGCAGCACTGTGGCTGAAGCTTGTGGGGATAGAAAAAGGAAATGAAGGAGGAGAAAAGAAAAGCAAAAGGAGAATAATTCATATGCATTGAGCATACATGGAGACATGAAACGAGACAAACACGGGCAGAAAACACGGAGGAATAATGGATATATGGTTGATAATGGATAAAAGGAAGGAGGGGAAGGAGAGTTAATGAGGAGCTGCTCAGTAATAGCACATAAACGAATGGAGAGAGAGAAAGAGAGAGAGGAATGATGGGAAGGCCCCCGGATACTGGAGAGAGGGAGAGAGAGAGAGAGAGAGAAAGAGGAAAGTTGGAAGGCATGTTGGATTCATGTTCATCCATCCATCCATCCATCCATCCATCCATCCATCCCATTATACTGATGATGTCATAGCAACCAACAGATAATGATCTTTACACCTAGACTGAAGCAATCAACCCCAGGAAGGTGTTCAATAGAAAACAACAACAACAACAATAACAACAAGGTATTTATTGGTGAGGGACACGTGCCCAGGGCTGCCCACAGCCTGTCAGAGCAGCAGCCTGTCAGGGCAGCAGCCTGTCAGGCTGCCTGCATGGATCCAGACACCAACACTGCCATCTGCTGCCTCCGGAGCAAACCCTGACGGCCGCCGTCGCCAGCAAAGAATATTAAGAAAGAAAAAGCCAGAGGGGGAAAAAAGATAAAAAGAGCTATTTTTATTGCGCTTTTGCAACCGTTTCATGGTATTACATACCCAGTCCCCTCCAGTCACATGAAATAATAAAGAGAAAATTTAGAAAATAAAGAAATAAATGACTGGGAAGCACTGGCAAAAAAAAAGAGCAGAAAATAAATATCTCAGTGTTAACACAAGTGTTAGTGGCACTTTTTTTTTCTTGATGTAGTGTTTTAACACATTGTGACGTAAACTGATCATTTAATCTGTGTAATGTCGCCATGCAGCTGATACCGGTGCTGGCAGAGTTAACTGAGACCCTCAAATCTTGTAGAAACAGGATCCAGCTTCCTGAGACCCTGAAGATGGATGGAAGCCCAAATTAATACAGCTGCTTAGTTAAAGCACAATTAAAGGCGCTAATGTATCCAGTGGAAGATAACACTTCAAGTTGTCAAGTCTGTCATCTGCACAGCAGCGGAAAAGTGATATAAATGGCTGCCGGTTTGTGAAATTCATCATCTGAACTCTGAATTCAGGCGTTAAAGAAGGCTGAGGTTCCTGTTGAGGAGCTCACAGAGGGCATCGGTAAGCGTGATCGCAGGGGAGGACACAGCAGGTGTCCAATTAGCTATTTAGATGAGTGTCAGGCGGCCTGGAACTATTTAATAAGTAAAACACGAAGCGGAATCAGCCCCTGAAAGGGGTGAATGGTGTGCGAGGAGCTGCTTAACCGCCTCATCCTTCCATCCTGAGGTCGAACCTCCCGTCTCAGTGACGCAGTAAATGCAGAAAAGTCTTCTGGCAGCCCGTCCTGACATTCTGACATGTTCCTTTTTTTTTTCTCTCTCTCTTTCAAAGCAAAGCAGACACAGAATATATATATAAATAGAAGCTGGAGTAGCTGCTGTCTCTTAAAAGTGGACGTTCTGCAGCAGGTAAAAGGGTTTTGATTGTTGAAGGGTGATGCAGGGGGGATGAGAGGAGGGAAAGGGACGGGAAGAAGAAGAAGAATCTCAGCTGGCAAATAATCAGCCTCAGAGTCATCCTGCTCAGTGAGGTTACCGGCAGCGGAGGGGCGTGCTGAAGGTTAGCAGCAACGATTATCTGTCTTCCGTATTAAGTCACAGATGACATCAAAAGTGGAAAAACGTGAGACACTTTCAGGCTTTGCAGCTACACCCTGAGGACGTGGTTGAGAGCGCTTTGATTCGCATGTTCAAGGCGGTGACCACAGAAGCAACGCCGCACGCGTGGCAGCCGCTTCCAGTCGCACCTGCCAAGCGGAGATGGAGGAGAACGGAAGGAACATCCAAACGTTTCTTCTTTCCCGGAGCATGTGTCACACACACCCATCAGATGCTGCAGCCTTCGCTCGGATCTGACAATGGTTCCGAACCCGCGGTGGCAGACGGCTCGGTTTGGGAGCGCTTCAGGTGAAGGATAGATTAGGACAAACATCCGGGTTCTGGTTTCCAGGCGACCTCTTCAGGAAGTGGCTTTATCAGCCCCGAGCCAGCAGCCCTCTGGGCAACTCTCACTGCCCTTCTTCTGTTGGCTTTAATCTGAGACACAGATAAGGGTTTTGGGTATAAAATGGCTGATTAGCACTGCAAACCAGTGGAAAATAAGTTGTTTCCACTCAACTAAAGTCAAAGAACCGAGGAGAGACGAGGAAACACGTGACGACCGCAAGACCAAGAGATGGTTTTAATGAGACTTCACGTCCAGATCCAGTAAAGGGCAATAAGCCCTGTTGATAAGTGTAATTTTCCCTGCACGTTACTGTTCCACGCTCACGGCCTCCCGTGATAGAGCGGCTGCAGCTCAGTGCGGCTGAGAAACCAATCCCAGCCCCCGTAATCTCCTCTCAGCCTCATCTGAGTCACTGCTTCCCGGGCATTTACTGTACACGGAACAAAATTTGCTTTTCTGCTGGAACAAGTTCAATATCGGTCTGCTGCATGGCATTGAATTAGCTTTAATCCTTGCAGCTTGTGACTTTTAGATGTAAGTTTAAAGTCAACTTTTCCTTGAGTGCTGTGCACGGATGTCAATTTAGCTAATCCTTAAAACATGGAAAAGCTCCTGTATCTAATATCCAAAACTTCAGTCTCTCCGCATAAACGAGAGCCACATATTAATGACGGGATTTTTCTAATCTCCAGAATTACAGCCTTCATGTATTTAAATGCACATGCCCCTCAACATCTTGGGCCTCAGATAAGCTGAAATGAAGCACAAAATCGGTAACTCATGTAGGAAACACACGAATGGTGACGGTTCGCATTTAAGGGGCTCCTCTGAAAAGCACCGCGCTGACTCCAATAAATCACATCAATCATTTTTTGCTTAATATCTCTAACTGACCTGCAAAGCAAGTGTTTCTTCGATTCCCCCCCACTGATGTAATGCAGTTGTTTCTGCTCCCACAGCTTCACGGTGTCGCTACAAAAAAAAAAAAAGAAAAGAAAAGAAAAAAGCTCCTCAATGAGACCCGTGTCACAGTATCCCAGGACGGGCTCTTGCTTTCTCGAGAGTTCATGTTTTCCATCCTCCATTAGCTTGATGTGTCGCTCCAGGCTGCTCCTCTATCAATAATTCACACTCTTTTGTCTGAGGTGGCCTGATGCTCTGGCGCACAGAGGAGCAGCATCAGCTTCCAGCCAGGCGTCTCTCTCCCCCCCCCCCTCCTCAGCCCGAGGAGGACCGGCCCTGGCTGCCTTTCTTAATTGTTCCACTTTGGGTGGCCTGCATGGAAAGTAGCTTAGCGTAGCTCCAATTATTTAAAGTCCCACTCCAAAGTGCACGCCTGTCGCACGGCTTATTCCAGCGGGAACATCTGAGGACGACGTGAAGGTCACCAGGATGCCAGGATTAACAGGGCCTAACCCTAACCCATGGAGTATTGCTGGGGGGGTCGTGTCAGATCTGCGCTCGTGTAATAATTTAGGGGGAAATGCCAATTTCCTATTTGGTTTTAAATATTTTTCACATCAACTTTTTAAATATTAAAAATCTGGAAATGTATCTGTATCTGTAATTTTCGGCTGTGACGAGGAAGCTTTGTCTCATGTGAGATTTGTTCTTCTTCCACCAAGACGAACAGCGGCTCTTCATCATTGGGGGGAAAGTTCCAGAAACAGTCAAACACTTTGATAAAAGTTTTTTTCAATCCCCAGTTTCCTCTCACAACTTCAAGACTGACGTTTTTACAGGTGTTATTATAAACAGCAGATATCTACTGAGAAAAATAAGACTCGTTTCTTTTAATTAAGGGCAAAAAGGTGTCAGTGAAGGGAGATTGATCTCCTCCATCTATCTGGAGGTGTTTCAGAGATGATGTCTTCACTGCTGCTGGGTTGTGTCTCACTCCCAGCGTTATTAATCAGAGCATCTGAAGAATCCTCCATCCATCCTGCCACGTCATCTCGCCTCAGCAGCTCTTAATTGGGTTCTGT
The DNA here is from genome assembly GCA_016586285.1 of Arothron firmamentum. Classification (NCBI taxonomy): domain Eukaryota; kingdom Metazoa; phylum Chordata; class Actinopteri; order Tetraodontiformes; family Tetraodontidae; genus Arothron; species Arothron firmamentum. The sequence goes on from BJFM01000415.1 coordinate 12,201, forward strand.
GCTGTGATGATTCCAAATACCATCAGCTGTTCCTGTCAGCTGCTCCATCGGCTCCTCACACAGCCGAGTGTTAAAGAGCAGACATATGGCACCTTCAGGAGCCTGTGATGAGCATCTTCGAGACAAGGGAAACATCGAATAAAAAGCTCAATGTCACGGCCCCTCAGCTGGTCGGCGTCTGCTCCGCCGGCCGTCAGCGGCGTAATCACCCGTCCTGGACGATCAGGAAACAGCTGACCCGTGCAGGCTCGAGGAAGCCGGGAAACAAGCGGGAAACGCCCACACCATCTGTATTTCCACACACTGGCCAGGATTCAGACGGAGGCTGCAACAACGACCTTGAGGGAAGGTCGATGACCCCCGCGGGAGCAGCTTGGCCGCTTTTCCTGCTGTCTGAGTTCGAACGTTAAGAGACCACCTGGCCTCGGAGATCTTTGAGCCTTTTCCAGAAGAATCGCGCTTTGTTCCGCAGACTGTAAAATGAGAATCGACCAACAGCAGCAAGTCAACAATACACTTAATAACTGAAGTAAATTATTCAGTTGTGTTACCTGACTGCTTATTCAAGTCCACGCTGTGTTAAGTCAGTCGAAGGTCCTTTGAGTTTTAGCTGTTTACAATTAAAAATTGGTTGGAAAATCCAAAGTATAATCATTCTTCTGGTTAGAGTTTGCTATTGAGCAGCATTTGTCACTAAATTTAAATAACTAAACCAACACAAATTTAGATTTATCACATTTAAGCGGGACGTGCTGCAGCCTACGCCGCTCAGAGTAACACAGGAAAAGTAGAACCTTCACACTCCAACTCTCAGCCTGTCATCTTTCACTTCTGCCCAAACTGACGCGGACTCATGGTGGCGCCCTGAGGAGCTGGGACATGCGCACACAGCGGCCATGACTGCTGCTGGGTGCAGAGCGCGATCCTCTGACCCAGGATCAGATCATACGCCGGAGCCCTGGACACCGGGTTCCTTCTGCCTCACGTGGCTGGTGTGTCCTGATGACTGCGCTGATGCGATTGACCGGCCCGTCTGCTCCCCAGACCTGGATCCATCCAAGCAGCTCCGGCAGTCCATGCATGGTTGCACGGGCACGCTCCAGGAGCAGACTGCAGACGGCTCCCTCAGGACAGCGTCCTCACCGGGGGGGCGTGCGCAGGCCTGGAGGCCAAACTCACTCCTGGGCCACTCCGAGTTATTGTGGCTCCACAGAAGCTGGACCATCCTGGAATCTCACCTTTTCTGCTCAACGGGGAGATGATTTTGGCTTCCACAGAATAATTTTGGTTCTCTCCTGGAATTATCCAGATTTCCAACTGGGATTTTAATTCCAGATCAGGGTGACCTGAATGGAATTCTGTTCATTGATCAGCGTGTTAACAGGGTTAGCAGGAGTCTTCCTGCCTAGATTTAGTTTTTTGTTCGATTCAAAATGTAAAGTGAGATTCAATCAAAAACAGGGACCTAAAGTGTCAGAGTGCCACCTCAGCGTAGCCATCAGTAGTGGCACAGAAGCGGAGCTGTGAGTCATTACTGGAGTCTTCTGTTGCTGCAGCCGGCAGTTTTAGTCTACCATGTGCTAGCGTCGCTTCATCAGGCTGTTCGGCAGATCCGGAAAACAAATAAAAAGCGTCTGCGCTTCGAAGCCACGCGGCCTGTGCCACGCTGTCTGTAAAATGACAGATGGAAAACACGCGTTTTATTCCACTTTAGCCTCAAGGAAGTGCTATTGACCTGCTACATTTGTACTTCCTGAGCTGCTGGCGGGGACTGCAGGAAGCTGGTGGTGTGAGGATAACGGGGGACCCTGTCCCCGCTGGAACAAAAGAGATGCAGCTTCAAAAGCTTTTCTTTTTAATACATACATATTATTTAGGATGTACACAGACGGCAGCTAGATCGATAAAGGACGAGAGCTGCGGCGCTCATCGGGGGAGCGCGCCGGCAGACTTGTTCACTTCAGCCAGATGTGTTTGTCTCCCACATCAGCGTTATAGCCAGGGGCGTATTTCTTCCCGGGGAGCTGAAATGAAAACAAATAAATAAATAAAAAGAGCTGCTCAAACATACGGAGAAAATAAACAGCCAAATTAGAATTCCAGACGTCCTGAAGAAATAAGAGTAAATTAGCTGGTTTCTTATTAAAACATTCATGTCTAATTAAGATAAATGTGTTGCGGGCAGAATTAAACTGATGCTTGGGACACAAAACACAACAAAGTCTCCCAAGCTGATGTTTCATAACACAACTATTAATTACTTAAGCGTTAAGTTATTAAAGTTGTTGTTTAGGTTTTCTCGCCATTAAATGACGCCTCCGCAACAGAAGCGGCAACAGATCTGGATTACGTGGCGGTTCTGCGGCTTTGTCAACAGAAGCGTGCAGAGGGAGATTATGTCACCATGTGCCGCAGTTCTCATTCTCTGCGTGAGACGCAGGCTGAGCGCTAAATGTCAGGCCGCAGCCTCCTCCTTCAGCAGCAGAGGGAGACAAAAAGTCTCCAGTCAATAAACAGAAAAGGTCAGAGCCAAGACTGATGATTCCAAAAGCCTCGCAGAATATTCCACATCTGGCATTTGCCTTCTTGCAACCAGAGCTCGTTCAATATTTCGGGGCCAACAAATTAGCTCTGTAGCGCTGACGGTACGGCGCAGGTGTCACACGGCGGAGCGCGGAGAAACAAAGTGATTCGACATTATTACACCTGGGCCGGCCATCACACAGAGGAGGTGTCTTCAACACGTCCGTGTTTCATTAAAGTGATTATTTGATGAGAAGCGAGGATAAAGCCATCACGCAGCGTGCAGTTTCTCATTAGAGACGGCCCCAGCTGATGAGGCAGGATCAACGTGGTGACTTCCGTCTGTCAGGGTCGCGGCGCGTGGCTTCCTCAGTTAGCTTCAACAGAAGCTAAAAAGTAACTTTGCTGCAGCAATTAGACGAATCAAACATGGACAGATCGTGTTTTAAGGTTTCAGGTTTGGGAAAATCTAAGAAACGCAGTTTTCTGATGCTGCAGTTCTGTTTCTGGACCTGTGTGCTCAGTTACTGAAGACGCTGCTGTGCCTGTGTTCTCGACAGGACCTGCAGCTACGAGGACAGACGCCATAAATAAGAGCCCTGATTTTATGTCCCCATCGTGGGACAACAGGCAGCAGAATGACACTCAAATGTGGAACGCTGCTGCGTCAAATTTAACGGTTAAATGTTCTACAACGAGCTGTTGTCATGGTAGATGTCCCCTCATAAAAAGGACATTATGAATATACATGTTCAGCATCTTTCTGATAACATTTCCATTAGCCAGCAGCCACTGTAAAGTCTTTTTTAGGACTCGTCTTGAATCCAGTAGGACGCTCGTGACTGATTTTATGATTTCTATAAAAGCTTGAGGGAATGTGCACGAAGACTGAAACATAAAACTGGAGTGAACTCACACTCACGTTCATAGAGCACCCCCTTTGAATACTAATGTCATATCTTTCGCCACAGCCTTGCATTTGTGGAGCGACGAGAGGTCAAATCTGAGTGGAGCTGAGAGCGATAATGAGCGAGGGAGGGAGGAGTGGGTGCTGGCAGTAGCTGAATCTCATTGTTTTCAACTCCTCTACATGTGTCCCATCAGCATTTGAACACACAGGGACGTGAAAACTTGAAAACCTTCAAATCTGACGCATCCACAATATAAAAGAACCCTGAAGTGCCATTTAAACCTCTTCCACGCAAACATCTGAGTCAGAGCAGATCCAATAACCGTAATGCAGCTAAATGATTCAGAGTATTAACAATCTGCTGCTGCTCAGCTGCGCGCAACGGTGATCAAACATGGCGCATCTGCTACCTGGGGTGCCCACTGAACACACACACACACACACACACACACACACACACACTTCAATATAATCATCAATCTGTTCATGAGCAAGAGGACATGCTTACGTACCGATCTATAGGCGTAGTATTTCTCATCGTAGTCGTGGGCCCCGATGGTAATCTCTGGCAGAAATTTTGGTATGTGGGTCAAGTTCGCCACCCTCTGCTTGTCCTCCACACTGTATAAAAAAATAAAAATTAAAAAAAAAACAGAGAAATGTCCAAGATGCTGACATCTTGAAGTACAGCTGAGCTGGGAGGTGATCGAGTCCACAGAAACTCACAGAATCCTCATGTAGTGGTAACTGATATCGTCCTGCTCTGCCCACGGCCCTTTCTCAAACTTCAGATTCTCAATGTCTTCCACCACCTGCAGACAGCACGGGGCACATGAGCCGAGCGCACAGAAATAAGCTCAAAGAGGCTTTTAAAGGGCAAAGATGACCCACCTTCTCAAAATCATGGGCTTGGGTTTCATCGTAGGTGAGCAGTTCAGATACAGCCCTAAAATAAGAAAACCCAGTGAATAAATGTTTTAAAAAATCAGCAAGATTGGAAAATGGATGTTTAGTACATTTGAAAAAGGCATTTTTTTTTAACCTAATGTACTAACCCGATTTTAGGGAGGAAAGTCTTTTTGTAGCCATCATCAATGTTCTTCAGGTAACTTAGCGGCACGTTCTGCACATAGGACTGCAAACAATTCCACTATCAGATTAATATAAAGTTCCTTCCGATAACATTTCCATCAAAACATTTTATCCAGAGCCCACAAATGTGGTTGAACCCAAGTGTTGCTTTGCTACCTTTCCGCTCTGTTTCAGCCTCTTCTGCACCTCCTCAGATGGCACATCAACATAGATGGTGAGGTGTGGAGGCAGGAACTCACAGATGCTAATGTTTCTGATCTCATTATAGTGCTCCACACCTACAATGCACAGTGAATTTTTTAGTGGGGCACAAAAATAGATGTAACATGACACCGCATCTTGCTTTGACTGAAGTGAAAACGGAACACTCACACTCCTTTCTGATGTAGCCCTCCTTGAACATGGCCTCTGCGAACACAATATCGCTAAACGGCGATCGCTCCAGGATGACTCCCTGGCCTTAAACACAGACGATATTACAAAGTTATACCCATTTCCAGCTATTTTACTAAAATCTATCTACTGACATCAAAACTGCAGCAGGTTTTTGACTGAGAGCAAGGTTTTAAGCACATGCAAGTAAAATCTGGTTTTGCGGAGGAAACTGGAGAGCACCTCTGAGCGAGAGATACCTGTGGTGAGCAAGTGTTCGATGGCATCAGAATACTGAAGCAGCCTCATGGCGTACATCCACAGCTGGAGTCTGTAGCTGTTGCCGTCAGAAGCTTTGGGATCTGTGTAGAACTTCTCCAGGCTGCACATCCCGTTAAAATCAACAGGAAGTGGCTCCTTTTCGCCCGTCATTTTGTCCAAGTAGAATGTGTCGGGCTCAGGCATGTAGAGCATCCCTGAGCATAAAGAAAAAAAACAGACTTTTACTCCCAGTGCTACAAAAATATCCATTCAGTTCGGTTCTACATAATACCAAAGAATTAAGTAAAACATGATAAAATGAGTGATAAATATTCACATATTGAAACAGGAAGCAGTTTAGGGTTTAGTGTCTGCTGGGCCAGGAATGACACTACAAGTAGTTTGAGCAGGTTAGTGATCTGCTGAATTTGAGGGAACAGCTTGGGAACAAACATACCGAGCTTCTCAGCCAGCTTCTGGGCCAGGGCACCTTTTCCTGAGGCAAGGTTGCCATCCACAGAAATTATTTTGCTATTCTGGCTTAACCGAGGCGTTGTCCTCTCACCCAGGACATAGGTCCACCAGCCATACCTTAAGGTTCTCATGCGACTTGTGTGAACTCCTGCCTGAATTAATACACAAATAATAATCAAACTGTGATAATCTATTCACTGTTTCTTGCAATTCATTAGTCAAAGCAATAACTGAACAAGATCAATCTTAAATGTAATTAAAGTGGTAAATGTTAACAAACCATTTGATATAAACGGAAATTATAGTATAGATTCCAAGTGTCGCTTTCAAGAAACCTAAAAGCATCTAGTGTTTATTTGGTTATACTATCAATTTATTGCATACTGTGTTAAAACAATTTCGTTATGTGAAGAATTCCCAGCATTCAAACAAGAATGTAAAAAATAACGTGCTTATGAAGAAGACTGACAAAAACAACACAAGCAATCTAAAACAAGTATGTGACCCAGTGTAACGCTAGCAGATACGAAGCTCACTAGCAACATTAGCATGCCCTTGTAAACTGAATGCGTCTGACAGGCTAAGTACAGATCCACATCCAAGTGTTTTCTGTCTTTACCTTCTGTACAATGTTAACCGATTTATAGGCAGTTGTTCCCGACGGGATGATTAACCGAATCACCCTCAGGGCCATGATTTAACTATCCTCGAAAACCCCTCCGACCTGACCCGAAAAGTGACACAAACACGCGACTGAATTATACGTCAGAGGTAGTAGGGGGCTTTTCTCAATGCTGTCGCGTACGTTATACGTCAGCCTGCCTTTACGCAGTACGTGAATTAATTTACTGAAATGTTATTTGAAAAGATTTTTTATTATTATTTTATATTAAGTAAAAATGGCAAAATTATTTTAACATGATTAAACTACAGCAAAAAAAACTTCACTTTGAAGCATAAACTGAGTTTGCATTGCATGTTATTCTTAATAGAATGCTTACAACTATGGGATAACATTGATCCAACTAAATTAATCCTCTTTTTTTTTTTTCTTTTTTTTTTTTTAAAGGCTGGAGGATTTGCCGGAACTACTTAGAAGACAAATCTGTAGCACCAGTACAAATCTACCAGCAGGTGGAAACATTGACTTACTTTTTTTATATCTGCGTCGCCACTTAGGGCATTGTTCAGGACGGTTTAGTTAAAAAAAATAAATTATTATTATTAATAGTAATATTGATATTACCACTATTACTACTACTACTACTACTACTATAATAATAATAATAATAATAATAATAATAATAATAATAATAATAATAATAATAATAATAATAATAATAATAATAACAAGAAGAAGAAGAAGAAGAAGAAGAAGAGTAATTATGAATAAAAATAAGAATAATACATCTAGAATCAACTCTGAATGAGCTTGTTTTTTCGTGCATTTACACCGTCTCCTACAGCTATAAACACATGATTAACCTTTAAATATCTAAATATTTAAAATAAAAGCTTTAAATATCACTTGCAGCCTGTTACGCAGAAATGCCGTTCGCCGGTTGTTTCCTCCATAGACTAGGAAACACAGACACAGATAAACACAAAGGTAAACACAGCAGGCAGGCGGCTACATACACTTCATATTTCTAAGGTAGTTCAGAATGTATGAGCTGACCTTTGCAAAGCGAAGTCTGCTCACAGGCACCCACTGGCTACTCTAAAGTGAGCTGCATTTTGAGTGAGTTTCACCAAAGTGTGTCTGATGTCATCTGTATTTGGTTACATCAACTACAACAAAGTGTGTCACACCGCCTGAAAAACATTACCATTCATCAAAATGTAAAAGGTAATCACATTTCCTTAATAACATGGCATTAAAATGGCTGGGATGCATTGATCTCCTATGTCAGTGTCATAGAAGGCAAAATGAACAGTATTTAAATCATTATAAAGGGCTAATATTCATGACGAAGCAGACCAGAATTAACATTTCTAGTGACATTTAAGTGATTGCAGCTCTCTTGGAGTTTATTTACAAAGTAAAATTGAAAACTTTCACCTAAATAAGAGCAAATAACATCTGTTACCGCAGGAATCTAACAGGTTATTATAATCTGGAATCTGATACCTGATATCTGAGACCAGTGTCCTACATGTGATACCAACTTATTGAGATCATTACCTATTTGTTTTAAATATTCCATTTATGCTGTATGCCAAAGAAACAATGCCATACAAACCAAACCCTTCAAATACTTTGTCTCTGAGTGCATATTTTGACAAAGAGCTGCTGAAACATCAAAATCAAAACACCGTGAAAAAAGAATAAATAAGGCGTTCAGCTCGCATTATTCTCCGGGCAGAGGTTGACAAAAATCGTCTTGAATATAATATAACTCAAGAGTTATTGTGAAATGAAGACACCGAGCCTGGGTTTGAATGGCTGAGCTGTCACGCAGGACTGTTTGAGAGCTAAATAAACAGGCGCTCGCTGCTGCACCCTGCCAACGGTTGCACGACTCTCACCAGGAATACAGTGATTGCTGCATTAAAAAACTAATTTGCTCTCAGTGTTGAAGTGTTGATGCTGTCAGAGCTCCCAAAGTGTGTGAAATAAAAGAGTTTTGGTTCTCTAGAGTCTGTGTTTAGGAACTGACCTTAGAAACCAATGTGGATAGGCTCCTCCCACTGACTCTGAGGTGATTGTGACATCTGAGGATGTATTGGATTTAACAAAACATCACCTGTAGGCTAGAAAAACTATGTTACGTGCTGACTGGCTAGAATCCATCCTTTATTCATCCCTAATCCTGGGTTTTAACTTTCTCAGGCAAACCTTGATCTCTTAATTTCGCATTGGCTGAAATGTTTTATGGGGACGTCTGTGTTCTATACACGGGGAAGCGTTGAAGGGTATGTTGCTGTGATGACTAAGGGCCTGGAACCATCGACTGGACCAGATCTGAAACCTTGGGAATGGTCCTGGGTTTCAGATTTGCAGCCACAGACTAATAATCGAAGCAGGACAATTATAACATATGAGATCGTCTCTGATATACAGGAGAAGCAGGGGCTCAGTGGAGCTGGTGCAGGCATTTTTGTACCTTCACCTGTTTCTCAAATAATGCAGCTCAAGGCAAACACGGGAAGTGATTACATGACATACAGCTTGCATGTTATAGACTTGTCACAACGCTGTGAAATGTGGAGGAGATGTCACGACTGTCAGTGCTTTCTGTTCGGAAAGAGAGTTGAGCGTTTGAACCGGTAACACAACGTCGGGTGGTGAGACTGACAGCTGAAATGAAGAAGTAGAACATGAGCAAGGTAAACTGGCTGTTTACGGGTTTACTGTGTGAATGGTCGCCACAGGAACTGTCTGCAGCATGTTACAACTGCCACTGATGTGTGCAGAGGAGATAAAATCGCTTCTGCAATGCATTAAAAGCAAAAAGAAAAGAAAAACAGGGAAATAAAAACATTAAACAGGAGGCCCTTGTTTATATTAAAGCTGTTTTTCATTACAATAGAAACACCTGCCAGTACAAACAACGCAGTTAAACAACAACAGGACCTGCAGCTTCTCTACAAACACTCGAATATAAGCTAGTTAGTATGAGCTGAGATCATACTTCAACAGGTTAAATGGAACTGAAAAAGGCCAACTGACATATTATCAAGAACCTAAACTTTTATAAATACACTGTATATGATTTTTGGATACCAATAGTTGTGTGCCATTTTCATTGTTTCTAATGACTTTCAAAGGAAGTTTTCATGTTGCAGCATGGGTACTGATGTGTTAGCCCACACAATAGCATATTTCCAATATCAAGATCTTTCCTGAAACTAAAGCGGCAAATCATCATCATCATCATCATCATCATCATCATCATCATCATCATCATCATCATCATCATAATCATAATAATAATAATAATAATAATAATAATAATAATAATAATAATAATAACACTCCCAGGTTGACAATAGATCTTGTTTTGATTTGAAGAAGTTATATAAGATGATTTATGAACAGTTTTATTATCACTAATGTACAGATAAGATTGCTTGAGATTTTTTTTTATTGTACCCATATTATCATTTACAGCGACTGCAACTCGCATAAATCTCGCACATACAGTATATAGGTTATTTATGGGCACTGATTTTCTTTCTGTCCCGATTGATTATATTGGAAAGTGCAACTTTGAAGCCAGATTATGGAAATCTCACTATGAAGGCATTCTAGACTTTATTGCTGAAGCTGGTTTATTGTTTTTACGCACTGATGTAGTAAAAGTTCTCAAGGCAAACAGGCAGCGCCGCGTCGCGGTCCACCTTAAACCGCAGCTCCGCGTACGCGTATTTCCTGAAAACGCCCCGTCAAAAAGAAAGGAAGAAAAAAACCAAACAAACTCGAGAGTAAATAATAAGTGCTCTTTGCTCATCCAGAAGCAGGGGGGTTGGGCTTTAGCTAAATGTAAAATGCTCCAAACTTCGTTAAGTTTCCTTCTCTTGTTCAGACGCCAAACTTAATGAGCCAGCCGGACAAGGTCAGTGACAGAACCCGCCCACCGGAGTTGTCAACGCGGCCGCATCCCTGCGCGGACCCCGGCACATCTATGGACATGGGAGATTGATGGAACCTTCACTTCTCGGGAGCCGCCAGTTGAATAAACTTCGATTTTTATGGATGGAACGGGCGAATGACTAACTAACGTGAAGTTTTTGATTACGTGACACCATGCTGAGGAATCCGGGTTCTTACGCAAATAAGAAGAGGAAGAAGCCTGCTCTCAAACAGTAAGATTTAGTTCAATGGATAGAAACATCAGCTTTTCTCTGCAGGAACATGTCCATGTTGAATTTGCGGTTATGTAGGTGAAGAAAATCTAGGCGTCCATTTAAAAAAAATAATAATATTGACCGCACATGGTCCATTACGGTCAATCAAGGAGGGACTAACTAACGTTCTGTTCTGTTCGCTAATACGGGTTATAAACAATTAGCAGTGAATTACGCTTCCAAAACGTATCCAAGGTGGATACTTTTTGTCAACAGGTGATTTTAGTTGACTTTGTGGGCTCCACAGCAAAAGTTGGTGGGAAACTGTTGTAAAGTTTGTCTTTTGTCCTTCCGCGGACTACCTTAAGAATGCGTCGCGATTGGATCTGGCAGAGGTAGCTCGCCTTCGCGCATTAATCACAATCAAGTTGGAGAGTCGGCTGCTGCTCTCACGCGATGCTCCGAGGAGGGCGGAGGGGGGCGCGAGGCCAGCGCTCGCGGGCTCCGAGTGTGTTATTGTAATCTGATATTCAGCGTGTGTGTGTGTGTGTGTGTGTGTGTGTGTGTGTGTGTGTGTGTGTGTGTGTGTGTGTGTGTGTGTGCAGCCTGTTGCTGTCTTTATCCTGCTTTTGTCCGGTTTCCTGGAGTTTTTAAACGTTATTTAAATTTAAATCCCGATTCCAGACTCGAACGTTTCAGGTCTTAACTGACTGTGGGAGGACACACACTTGTAGTTTATAGGGAAAATTGATCAAAGGTGGTTGAAGAAGGGAAACAAATATGGAGAATGAAGTCCAGTGTGTGGATGAGGGATGGTCTTATATATCCTTGCATTGACCTTAAAACAATCACCTTGTCACGGGGTCAGAAACCAGAGTTAAAATTATCATCTTGGCCATCTTGAAATACAAACGCCGTGATTAAACCAAGAAAATAAAAATGAAACTGTCAGGAAGCATAGGTCAAGTCTGTGTAGGAACATTGACCATTTCATTATCTAAAATGAGAAAATAAAGGTGTTGACTTTGTGCGTTTTGTACGACGGCATCATATTGATGAAAACTTGAGATCGGTCATCAGTTTGTCAATTGTGCATGCTGAAAAACCAGGCTTCGAGTTACACGGCATTTAGGGTTTTTCCCACAATTGGTTCCAAATGAGTCACAATTTAAATAAAAAATAGTGGTATTTACATTTCATCTATTAGTAAACAGACTTAATTGTAATGATGTGATTGCTGCTGGAACCTCTACATAACATGCATATTTCATTAATTCTGAAGAATTTGATTTGCAGCCAGTCTGGATCTTTACTCTGCAAAGAGAATTAAGTTTTCCCGGACAGCCAGCTGGACTCCGCTGCACAAAGGCACCATTCAGCCCGAGTGTAAAACTGGAGACCATGGCAGCTCTGTTCTTCCAGATTCTCTCATCATCACCGATGCTCCCTGTCTCCGAGTCGCTTGATGCTAATGCTATACATTCTCCTGTATTGTATAAGAGCATCATTGTACCTAATGATCAAATCCAAAGTTCCACAATTCCAACAGGAGTTGGTGAGCTGTTGTGCTGTGAATGGAAGCCGCTCCAGTGTTAGCTCACATCCACCTAGTGACTCTGAGAAAAAGGCTTTTGGGTTCAGAGCTGTTGAGTTCCTGACAAGAAGCTCCTGGGTTTAATTCCATAGCAAATCTTTGCATGTTCTCTCTCCACTGTTTTTCCACTGATTTGCTGCTAATGTAGCATTTGATTTGTGGTCAGCAGCATGGCGTCCTGTGTGGATACCCCTGCACACACTCAGCACGCTTAGTTTGTTCTCTGCTCTGGGTGGTCCGAAAGTCTCAGGCAAATGAAATTACTATCAAACCTGCTTTTTTATTTTCTGGTTTAATAAAGGGCAGACCTGCAATTAACTTATCCAACATTTTTAATTATACTAAAACATATTTCTCCCCATGAAAAACGCCTTTCATTGAATACTTGAAAAAGCATAGTAGTGCCAAGTTTTCTTGAACAGATGCACATCTCTTTTTCGAGACGACCAATTAAAATTGATGTTTTAATTTTTAGACAGTTCAACATCTGTGATACCACGATGGGGATGTATTTTCTTCTGTCACAATCCCCAGTAATCAGATTTTTATTGGCTAATTGCTTCTGTAGATGTCCCGCTTCATGTCATTGTATTTCTCATTGCTGTTCAAGTTCTTTGCACCAGCAGATGGTCACAGCAGGTTTCCTTCCGTTCCCTCCATAGAAAGAAACCGTCCGATGGCAACGAAGTCACTAAATCCAACCCGTCGAAGCGCCACCGGGATCGTCTGAATGGAGAGCTGGAGCGGCTGACAGACCTCCTGCCTTTCTCTGAGGAGGTTCGCTCTCGTCTGGACAAACTGTCCGTCCTTCGCTTGAGCGTGGGATACCTGAGGGTCAAGAGCTACTGCAGCGGTGAGCCTTCAACACCGTAACAACCTCATACATAACATCTTCCTCACGGCTGAAGACTCAGGACACATTGAATTGCACAAGTAGACAAACTTTCCAGTTAGGAATCATAGTTCAGGAAACAATAGCTGTAACCTTACGTCCCCCTCAAGCATATGCTTAAAAATGTGTATGTTTCCCGCACATTTTGGCCCTTTTCCAAGTGAGTAATGTGCAGGTGGATTATCCCCGAGTCATCCCCAGCACCTGCAGATGACAGATCTGTGTGATTTAAACAGGCATCACTTCTGGGGCGATGGCAGACGGCCGGCTGTGGCAGTTGTCGGATGTTGTCGGAAGGTTTGTGCAACGTGAATACCAATGAGTCATAGGTGTGTTTACAGTGTTTAAGACCTCTCTGGTGATTGTGACCACTCAAACCTGTTATTATCAACATGTTGAACAGTCATGTTAAAAGCAGTCTGAAGAGCTGTGGCACCAGCACGGCTCGCTCTTTGGACCATTTTGCCCACTTCCTTCCAAGTCGTTGTATTTATATCCGCCATTTTCAAGGCCCTGACAATCAGATTTTAGGTACTCTATCTAGAGGAGCTGTATGTTTGTGTCCCAGACTCTGACTCGTGTCTGACACACCAGGATCCAATGTAAACTAGGGTCAGCCCAACAGGTCCTGGTGAAACACACCCCAGTTCGCTTCAGCAGGTTTGTTTGGGTGTGTGAAAGTTATCCATGGAACAATAAAACACATCTCACATGTCAGTTGTTTATCTTGTGTGTAAAACTCAAGTAACTGATTACAGGAAGCGCCGGATTAATCTGTAATAGTCTGCTGGCGTCTGCATGGCCCTGACATGTGAGCGGCAGAGGGAAGCATTAGCTGAGTCAGATATTACTCTTCGTTTTCAGGCCACAACGTGTCATTTGAGTGTTTTCACAGGTCCTGCTGTTATTGATATGTTTTGTGCTGAAATGAGGTCAGAAATAATGTGTTTTGTCATTACCAGGTGGCATATTGTGTTCCCTGTATTCAGTGTTCCAACTAACCGGCCTTTGCCATCAATCCCACTGCAGCCACTAATGCATTGGGTTTGCAGCAGCTATCTGTTATTCTGCTGGAGCCGGAGCCCTGGATGACTCCACTCCTATGTGCTGTGTAAAACCAAGCTTTGCTGTATGTCTACACTTGCGGCTTTAACCTGGTCAAAACATAAACCTGGGATGGGTTTTCAAGCGCAGGCTTGCATAAAGTTTATGATAAGCATCCAATAAATATTTAGCTAAAAGGATCAAGATAAAACCGACTGTACTAAAAGCAAGGGGACAGAAAGAGATTGTAAGGCCTGATGATGAAGCAAGCCAGCTTGGAATGGCAGCCACATCGGGGAGGGGGGGGAGGGGGGGGCGTGCTTCATCGCGTGACTTTATGAGGGAATACTGGGTGTTTTGAAGAGCTTGTGGCTAATTTCTGCTGACATATTTGTGTGAGACTGTTAGAAGTTTGAGAAAATATGTGAACTGGCTTTCCAAGCTTATTGAAAACATGCAGAGCAGGCCTGAAAGCAATCATACTTCAAGTTACACCGTGTCATGTGTTCTAATTTGTTGTATTGTGGTGCAAGGGATATCTCAGCCATTCACGAACCCCTGCACCTGACACGAGAGGCATTATTAATCCTGGAGAATGCGTGTTTCTCCAGTCAGAGAGGGCCCAGGGTCTGTTTCACCAAAGCTGTCTCCAGTCTGAATACTGTTTTATTTATTCTTCGTGTTATTCTGTAAAGTTTCAGATCTTCCTGTCATCTAAGCTCCAGCAGGTGACTGGAACTAGCCGCGGAATACAAATTTAATCAATTTCCATTCAGACTTCTAACCACAGCTTCACGTTTCCCTTCATCCTTCCCCCGTCAGCCGGGGCCAGACGTGCCCACCGAAGCCGTCTGTGCTGTTTGGACTCACCCA
>BJFM01000415.1:27085-39178 GCA_016586285.1 Arothron firmamentum
ATCAGCTGTTGGGCTGGAAAGGCGGAGGAAAGCGTAGGCGGTGGGTTCTACTCGTGACATTAAATTAGCCTTTCACTGCAAACTTGCTTGTAGTGTCCACCTGCCAGCAGCTCCACAGTCTAAACACAGCAGATCAGATGTGCCATGGCACACAGATCTTACATCACCAAAACAGACATTGGGCTTGATTACTGTTTATTCTGCCCCAATGACAAAGTGTTTTCAGACCTACAGGAGTCCTCAACGCAGCCGCAATATAGGTTTTTGTTTTTTTAGTAGCATTATTTAATTCACGTGAAATGTATAAGTCGTCTACCTTTAGACACTTATTGCAATTGCAGGTCTCTGCCCATAGAGGATGGGTGCACTAGGCTCTGAGGCTTCTATGTTTTCCTTGTTTCTTCTATCCTTTTTTTAGATGGCACGCTTGTCTGATGATGAAAAAATGGCTCATTTCCTTCTCCCGAAGTCCCGAAAGTAAATAAGAACGTTAAGCAAAAGTCTAAGGGCAGGTGGGACCTGCGGATTGTACGACCTTGCTCATTGGCTGGTGTTTGGCTGCTAGCCCGGCCTTTTCCTGCACATCTGCGTGAGAACAGGGATCTCCGCGCAGGATCTACTGGAACTAAATGTTTTCAAATCAAGATAGTATTCCCCTCTGCACTGCTGGCATGCTTTGTTTTGGCTCTGCATCGCAGGCTTCCAAACCTCTGGCAACCTTTCCCCTTTCTTGACAGATACCCTGACGTTCACTACTTATATTCATGTTGTAAGTTCCCCAGATTCAGTGACAGTGGCTCCATTTTTTTCCCCCTCTGCCTGGTTCTCTGCTCTGGAAAGCGCCAGTAGTGTCTCCAGGTCAGAAATGAGTTTTCTCTGTTTCTGAAAGTGATCAACATGAACTTTGGCTGCTTTGCGCTCTCTATGAAGCAAACAGACTGACTGCCTGTGAAAATGGTCACAGATGGGCTCTCCCCAGTGCTTCCTCCACGCACCCGCAGTGCCAGCTGGGCTGAGGCCAGCTCTGCACTTCATAGGAAATAATAATAATAATAATAACGGTATACATAAATCAGCAGTCACAAGTAAGTCTTCCCCGAGCCGCTGATGAACAGTGCAAGTAGAGGCATTGTTTGCACGGAGTCACGGTATCGAGTTGGAACAAGCAACAGGCTGATCACTGAACAGAAGAAGCAGAAGAACTGAACAAAAACAAAAACAAAAACTGGGTTTTTTTAGGCTCTATTAGCAACTGTTTGCAGTCCGTGCTGGCAAAATCCGGCTCCGAGTTACAGTTTTACAGGATTCCAGGAATCCTTACAAAACACAGGAAATCAGTGTTCTGGGCAGTGAAAAATACCCCAGACCTTGAAATTAAAACTGATTTTTGAGTAATAATTATAATTACACTAGTACAGAACAGGCACAGGTCAAAGCATAGGCCTGAGGCTGACCCCTTGACCTTTGGGTGTTTCATTTCTTCTGACTTAAATTGGGATAAACAATTTAAACACAAAGTTGCATAAATGTAGTAAAGTAAAATTTAATACAAGTGGAAGGGTCGAGTGTAGGCAGACCAGGATAATACACACACACACCAGTGTACATTAGCCAGTGGAAGTTTGGTTGAAGTAGTGAAGAACATCAGTGGAATCTGTCATTTTCTGCAGACGTAAACGAGCTCACGGTTGGTTTGCCTAGATTTTGTCAGCCCTGCTGTGCCGACCACATCAGGTTGTGCAGATCCCGTTTTTTGCGTAAACACCGCCTGTGGTGGGAAATCTCTGCGTGTGTGTGTGAGGGGGAGTGCTCAGGGGCCCCTTCGCTGCTTAAAGAGCTTTGTGTGACAGACCTGGATGCACAGGTTGGGAGGGGCCACATCCTTGGATTTTCCTGTGGTTTGCTTGCACAGATAAGGGACACATGCTTGCAGACTATTGCTCCCCAAAAAGAAAAGGAAACCCGCCTGGGGTGGACAGAAAGGGCACACGTTTGTGCGTACATGTGCAGCCAGATCAGTGCTTTAGTTTCTGTTCCCTGACGCTCAAAACCAAGATTTCATCGGTCATTTGCATTAGAACACGTTTTTTTAAATGCATGAACTCCAAACATACTTGGATGACATTTCTTTTCATTTCTTGTGAGACTGAAAGTTTTTTGCTCTGAAAATGTTAAATAAATAAACGCCCTCTGGTGGTTGATCCTGTTCCTGACAGAAGCTGGATTTGTGTGCAATGAACTGATCTTTCCCAAATAATTTTCCTTTTTCTAGGACGGCGTGGCGGCAGCAGTGTGTAATCGTTCAGCAAAATGATGACTACTTGCTTAACGTTTCACATGTGACAGCTTACAAAAGACTCAATTGTACAACAAACCAAATGGTCTGAGTCATTAAATAAATCGGTTGTGTTGTCATAACAAACTTGGAAAGACAAGTGAAATACTGAAGTTCTCAGTCATCAGGCCTGACAGAATGCAGATTTTTTTCATCCAACAAACGTGTGTTTGAGTTGCTGCTTTGTGTGTTAAATAGGATTTCCTGTTTTTTTACTTTCTCTGCAGCGTACACCAGGTTCAGCAAAACCAGTCTGGTGAGTCCGGGACCGAGTGGACACAATGGCAGCAGCGTGGACGCCGCTGGCTTCTCTGAGGGGGACCTGCTGCTGCAGGTATGACAGCAGTCACATTTGCATTTGCGTCTCACCGGTGAACAGCAGCACTGCTAAAAGAATCGCTTCAAGACTTCTGCTTCCCTCTATATTCACAGTTAGTTTATTAGCACGATTGTGCACTTTAAACAGGGAAAAGTGAAAGTTGGTTGTAGAACTGGCGCGCAAGTTGTTCCTAAACACGCCGACAGTTTTTGACAGTGTTGCTGTTGTGCTCTGAACAATCACGATAGCACGAGGTTGAAGCAAACAGCCCCAGGTAGTCAGACGTGGTTTTATTTGTGAGCCCGTCTGTTGTGTGGAGCTAATCCAGCTCTGCCCGTGAGGGAGGAAGTTATGACAGGTGACTCTGGCTCTGGCCATACCTCAGACACGCTTCATGCTCTCCAACAAAACTGTACCTGTCTGGCGGCCCGCACTGTGACGCTCGCCACTCATCTGTCAAGCTCATTATCCTGCTGCGCTGATAATAACACTCCCAGCTCGCCACCAGGCTGCAACAATAGAGCCAAGCAGCAGCTGTTAGCAGCTTGGATTGGAAGTGGACAGCAGAATCAGCATTCCCAGCTCTCTAATACGCTGAAATGGGTTTGGTGTGTTTAAAACCTTTACATGTTTGTGTGTATTTGAAACTGCTGTCTGCACAGGCGCTGAATGGCTTCGTGATGGTGGTCACATCAGAGGGGTTGGTGTTTTATGTCTCGCCAACAATCAAGGACTACTTGGGTTTTCATCAGGTGAGCAGCTCTCAAAGCAGGTTTTTTTTTTTTTCATTGATTGTTTTGCGTGAAAATAACATAAGATTCTCTTGAATGTATGGTATTTTTCTCAGGAATGAGGATTCTATCTTTACATCTATACACCTGACTGTGCTTTTCATGTTGCATTAAAGACATGAGTGGAAACAGCTGCAGTACATAAGTCTTCATAGATGTTGAAAGAGCCACATCCTGTGTCTCTGACACATAATATTTGGAAAGGACGCATCAAAGTCCCGGCCCCGGGGTCCATAGGACGCATTGTGTTAACTCCATGTTTAAAAAAATCACGGTTAAAAAAAACTAAAATAATAATTATAATCATTTTAAAAAAGTTATCGGACATCCCCATTTTTTATGGCCACATCCTACTTTATCTTACGTTATAAACCATCAAATCCATGTAGAAATCATGTTAGAAAAGACTATAAGATGATGAAAACATAAACCGTTCAACGGCGGTTTCACACTCGTTTCTAGGCCACACGTGACGGCGTTTTCCTCTCGGCTTTCAGGGCAGGAAATGTTTGCTGGCAGCAGATCTGATTTTAAAAGCCACCACAGAAGGTGCTGAAGCCTGCTGCTGGGCAACCGAAAACAGCGAGCCCACTTCCTTGTCCAGGTTATTTTGGTCTAGATTTGTTTCATTAGTTTTTATTTTTGTGTATCATTACACAAAACAGTTAAAACTGGCACAGCTAAACATAATTGAATCTAGATTTTTCATGTGGAATTTGGCTAGCCTAAATATTTTGTCTTGTAAACATAATTTCAGTGAGTTCTCTTTTGAGTGAACTAAAAGTGTTTATTTTTATTAGCCACTGGAAACAGGCCGGGGCCAGAAAACTACACCATTAAGTAGAGGAATTAGAAGGGCTATAGAGCTTTATTATCAACAGTATTAAAGTTGTCAGATCTTGAATTGTGTTTATTTCTTTGAGATTTTCTACATGAATGTATAAACATATTCTAACCATTTAAGAACAAGCAAGTTAAATGCAGCACTTTGGTAATAATACAATCAAACTATGGTTTAAGACTAAGACTATGGAATAATGTTAATGGAAACTGTTGCTTCTTCATCAACCTGTTAGGGATCGGGGTGTTTTGTCAGGGCCCAAATGCAGACAGGGAACAGGTGGTTCAAAGCAAAGATAACCCTTTATTTGGGTGTACAAAAAGGCAACGGAGAGCGCTCCAAAAGGAGGGAAAAACCGATCAAACGCGAGTCCAAATAGTCCAAAAACTCCTGGGGAGATTCCTCAGCGGAATGTCCGGAAGCCTGAACACATAAGCTCCTCTTGGGGGGGATGTGGCGTCTTGGGGCAGACGGGTACTCACTTGGAGTCGGGATCCAAGACCCACAGGGAAACGAGGAGGCTTTACTCAGGCAGCACACGGCAGGTGAGGCAGGGATACAAGAGTAACTCCCACCAGAACAGCAGCACAGATCACTGCAGCTGGAATATGGACAGGCACGACTACGACCACCAACCATCCAGCAGTGAGCACCGGCTGCCAGCATCCTTTAATCAGACGCTGATGAGCTGCTCAGCCGCAGGTGTGTGCTCACTGCTGGAGCCAGGGGAACAGCCCCCTCTAGGGGAGAACAGAGGACACACGACGCACACAGGAGGGGGGGCCAGCGAGCCGGACCCCAACACAACCAGCACCACCGCCTCCACAGAATATTATGAACACGCCAAAAATTCAGCTGAAGAAACTGCAATGACAGATAACCAAGGAAAGAGGCTGCACAGAAGGGCTCATATTTTGTTTTATATTGTCAGTATGCTCTGAACGGTCAGTTTTGCCGGCTGTGTCTCCAGCATTTGCAGTTATTAACGTGTCTCGCTGCCTCCTCTGTCCGCAGTCGGATGTGATTCACCAGAGTGTGTTTGAGCTCGTCCACACTGACGACAGGGACACCTTCAGACAGCAGCTGCACTTTGCTCTGAACCCCCCAGCTGAGAGCGACGGAGAAGGTACGAGCAGGAAAAAGAAAAGGCCCTCCGCGTGTTCTGATCCCAGCCTGCCTCTGTGGATGCGCTGGGACTTTTCCTGTTGTTGACTGTCTTTCCTGGCGTTGTCAGCGCTGCAGAGCTGTGGGAACGCATTGACGTACAGTCCGGATCAGCTTCCCCCGGAGGACTCTTCCTTCCTGGAGAGGAATTTTGTGTGTCGATTTCGTTGCCTCCTGGACAATTGCTCTGGCTTTCTGGTTGGTGCAGTCCTTCAGGGTCCTTTGTTTGGAAAAAGATTGATTCCCGAGTTACTCACACCTTTTTTTTTTTTAAATCCATTCCAGGCTCTGGGTTTCCAGGGCAGACTGAAGTACCTCCATGGTCAGAGTGATTTGCGGGACAATGGGAGCTGCAGCCATCCTCAGCTGGCACTGTTCGCCATCGCTGTGCCTGTCCACCCACCACCTATCTTGGAAATCAGGGCCAAAATGCTGCTATTTCAAAGCAAGCATAAGTTGGACTTCACGCCCCTGTTCATAGACAGCAGGTGATCAGAATTCAAAGCTTCTGTTTTGGGCTAATCATTTTACATTTTGAAAAAAATCAAAACACAAACCACAGTATGTTGTTCTGCAGAAAATGCAAAAAAAAAACCCAAACATTGACGATGGATTTTTTGTGCCTTTGGTGACATCTAGCGGTGATTCCTTTGCACTGCACCTCAATGCAGTCGTCTATTCTAATAAAACATGCATATGTGTATTACTGTATATAAGATTGAACTGTCATCTTCCCAGGACATCGAACCATTGTTCCTGACTCATCGGAATAATCTGCTTTCTATCTGTGCAGGGGGAAGGCTATTCTGGGTTATTCTGAGACAGAGCTTTCTATGAAAGGCTCCGGCTACCAGTTCATCCACGCAGCTGATATGATGTACTGTGCTGATAACCACCTACGCAGTATGTTGGCAGCTGGCGACACCAGCTGATATCACCTTTGACACATTTATTTGATGCTAATGCCCGAATACATTTTCATTGTTCTGCAAAATCGTTTCTCTCTGCTGTCTTTTTCCGTCAGTGATTAAAACTGGAGAGAGCGGTATGACTGTTTTCCGGCTCCTGAGCAAGTCCAGTGGGTGGGTGTGGGTGAAGGCCAACGCCAAGCTGATCTACAAAGGAGGAAGACCTGATTTTGTCAATGTATATCAGAGAGCGTTAGTGTGAGTGTTTCACCACTGACTCTCTTGTTGCTTTGATTGTCCCAGTTGACAGCAATGTTCTCAAGTGGTGTCATTTGTGCTGTTTCAGCAACGCCGAGGGTGAGGAATATCTGCGTCAGAGGAGACGCCTGCTTCCTTTCAGCTTCACCACGGGGGAGGCCCTTCTTTACGACACTGGACCCACAGTGGACATCTCGCAGTTTCAGTTTAATAAGATGTTCACAAAAGGTGACTGGGCCGAACAAGTGGCCCCTGGCTCTTTGCTGGACAGCTTCCTGAAACAGGATGAAACAGCCTACACCAACACGTCCGACAGCCCCTTACCTGTAGATCAGGTATTCGTGAATAGCCGGGCCATGCTCAGCATTCCCAGCGACGCCTGGTCAGAAAATGGTGCTATGTCCATGACAGGTGTGGTGAAAGAGGAGGCCAAGCAGTCGTTGATGAATGTGATCAACAACCTGGAACACGGAGACCTCTGTTCCGTCCTGCAGAACCTGGATGTGGATGATTCAGAGCTCCTGCAGTGGGAGAGTGTCCTCAGCAGATTGAGCCAGAGCGAAGATCATTACACCAGTGTTGGTTCTCAGCTGGAGAGCGTCTTCACCAGCGACATTTTTGACTACATGGACAGCATTTTGTTCAAAGAGAACGGAGAAAATCTCAATGGAACTCATCCTAGCTGCCTCAACCATCAACAGGAGCCCGCTGCTAGACTCTGTGAGCCTCCCTTGTTTCCAACACCACGCCCAGAGTGCACTTACTCTCCACACTTTCAGCAGCAGGGAACCCTGTGTGCCTCCATTCAGACCTTCAACAACACTAGGAAACTCTCCCACCTGCCCCCAGCTATGGAAGCGGTCCCCCCACAGCTCACTGTCCCCGAGGCCTCAGCCACTCTTCAGTCCTGCAGGCAGATGCACGTGGGCCGCCCTCCGGAAGTCTCTCAGCAGTCCAGGCAGATTTTATTGCATCCACAAACGGGACTGCAGTCAGACGGGGAGTTGCTGCAGAGTGCTGTTGAGCAGCAACTTGATGACATTTTCTCACCTCTGGTTTCCTGCACCGATTTTAGGTCATCTGCTCGTAATGTTCCAGGTCTGTTTTCCTCAGAGTGTCTGAAGAACAGTCCTCCTCTGCAAGCATGCAACCGGCAGCTTCAGGGGTGGCAGCAGAGCCAGCATCAGATGCCTCTGGCTGCCGTCGAGCAGAACGGACATGAGCTGATGCCAGCTTGCCACAGCCTAATGTCAGAAAGCTCCGGCCTTTGGCAAAACAACGTCCCCAAACTGACCCCAGGTCAGCAGGGAGGGCTGGCAGGGAGCCGTGCAGCTCCTCAGAGCAGCTGCATGTTTGACCAGCACTTCTCCTACAGCCCAGCAGGGGGCGACGTGACAGCTCTGTCCAGATCCTCCACCCTCAGATGGGCTGACGCGTACATGGATCAGAGTCCTCCTCCAGGCTCCTGCTATTTCCAGTGGAGCCACAGCGAACCCGTGGTGGGCTCCTCAGTCATTAGCCAGGAGGACGTCAGCATCAGCCCACTGAGCCATCCGTCCACAACGCCCTCCGCGGAACACACCTTCAACACGGAGCCGTACTTAGACTGACACAGACACACACCCCTCTCCCACTGTGGGATGCAAAACAGTTACAAAACGAAAGCTAAAGAGCAAATAAATAAGGATTCATGAATCAGTTTAAAACCAAATCTGGATTAATTACTATGATGCCATGTGGCTTTTATTATTATCTATTAAAGATCTACTAAGTTCATGAATTATTTCATGTAAAAAAAAAGTGAACAAAAGTATTGTTTGTAAAGAAATACCTACCATCTGATAGGTAATATGACTTTCTCTCTTCTGGGCTTGCCCTTTTTTTAACGGCATTTAATTTTCTGTTACTATAATCAGTATATACTACATATATGTCTGTTTACTGCTTCTGTACGTCCCTCCTCATATGGATTGTGACAGCTTTTCACAATGGTTTTGATTGTTTGTGGAAATCTAGGAAGAAACAAAATGTGATCATTTGTAAAACATTAAAATATTTGCTTAAAAACAGCACAAAGACCATATCAATTTTATAAGTATAGAGAATATTATTCCATGCAGTATGTTGCGTACATTCTGACATTGTTGAGACCAGGTGACCTCAGTGTCATTCCTCAAACCTGCTGTGATGTGATGGCATCGCTGCGTGCGCTCAGCATCTTTACAGCTTTCGCTCTCACAGATTTCATCCATTTCCTGAAGAAGAGAGACAGTCAAAGGTTAGATTTACGGCGTTCTTGAACAGCTCTGCATCTTTTTGTTCTGTTGTCGGGTTCTTTCTTTGTGCCGTTTTTGTATTAAAGATAGATTTTTATTTTAGTGTCCTGCATAATAATCCTGTTTAAATTTTTTATTTAACACTTTTTTTTATAAAGCTGTCAGTCAAAAATATTAACTTGTTAGGAATCGATGACACGGCTGAGGATTAGAAGAATATACATGCATATTAGAAATGAAATTAGTTGGAACGACCACTAGAAATCAAGTAAACTACCTATATCAGAACTGAAATCGCCCTGTCTTTAGCTGTAATAAGCAAAACTTAGTTCCCTGTATCAGTACTTCCCCTCAGAGTTCTGTATTTTGATACTAGTTAGTGTAATTTCATGCCAGTTTACATGAAAGCGGCACCACAACGATGTAGTGGAGCCTGTGTGTAGATGGGAAGTCAACAAAAGCCAAAGAAATGTATTTTCCTCTTTTCTGCAGAGACCATGAAATGATTTTTTTTTTTATGGCTTAGGTAAAAATGTGGAGGCAGACATGCGTTGTTGTTCTCATTGGTATTGATGTGAACAGTCAACACCACCGTTCCAGATTTGGTCCTCCGAGCGTATAAATCCCTGAAATACCTGTTGCATGAATAACAGAAGCTACCTGCCTGTGGATCTACATGTGCTGTTACGGCAAAATGGCTCCGTCCATCACGTCGTATTCCTGCCGGACAGAACCAGAACTGGACACAGTTCTGCCTCTGAAAAGGGCCTGACCCAGGCGTTCTGTCGTGTCACCAGCAGAGGGCGCTCCTATAACACCAACTTGAAATGAGTGGTGCCTTTTGTTGTACAGTAGAGGATATGGCTCTTGTCTTGTTCTCCTGTTTGTTTGTTTTTATTTAACTCTTATGTATTTGTGTATATTCACACAGTCTTAATGTTTATTACTTGGCAGCTGAACCATATTGCTGTTGGATGCTGGGAAATCACAAGTTTGAATATAATATAATGCCGATTGCTTGGATATTGAAAATAATCAGCCCAGTGAACTCTGGATCTCTGTCCAGCCTGCATCAAAAGCAGCCTCACTCTACCAGAAACAGACTGCAGAGGCTGAACGAAGGCTTTTCAAATCACTTATGCTGCTACTGGACTCCAGCTTCAGTGGAGGAACCCTGGATGCAGACATTTGATCTCACTGTGGTTGATTTGAAGCCAAGTTTTCACTAGTTTTCACGGGTTTATTCACTAGTATATTGCAACTGTATATTGTATCTTCTGTCCAGTTTTTTTTTTTCAGAATTACATGTGTGGAATTATGACTGGAATTTGGTATTTTTATTTCTTCTCACCCAAGTGGCCAATTCAGGTACTGCGTGTTACTTTTCCAGGAATTTGCAGCTTTATGCACCTCTGCTTTCCATCAGAAGGCCGCAGAATAATAATTTATACTTCACTCCCGACAAAAATGAAATATGACTGACTATGAAAAACTGTGACAAGTAATTTTACCCTAATAAAAGTTCAGATCTGCTCTTAGGCCTGTTGAAGGCCGGCCTTTCTCTGCAAGAGCCTTTTTTGGGGGGTAAATAAATAAACAAATAATAATACACATGTGAACATCTCATTTTCAGGTATAAATTTAGACAAATATTTTGAAATGTAGCAGTTAAATTTTAATTTCTAACAGTTCCTTTTTGTGTTTTAGGGGGACACGTGTTCCTGTAACGCTTTCAGAATCACGTGACTTCTCGCTCATTAAAAGCGTGCACAGGTGCACGGTGATGATTTGCCCTTAACTTTAAGTAATAAAAATCCAAATTTTACACATTCTTCTGTTATGACCATCAGTGCAAGCGTTTCCATGGCAACCAGTTCCGAGGTAAATACCTTCAAAAGGAGGCGCACCTCGCAGAGGTTCGCATTTCTGGTCAATGGTCTGATCACATGCACGTTTCCTCACTGGAGACTTCAAGCTGGTCCCCGGTGTGAGAGTGTGGGTCAGTGGTCTGTGCCCAGTGATGGACTGGGAATCAGCGCTGACCTCCGCTGGGACAGACAGCACCACCTGGTTCCTTCCGGAGCTGATCTCCGGGTCACCACCGTCCCACCCCCGCAGGTGGAGCCCCGCAGAGAGAGTGGAAATTCGGCTGCATTATTTAAAAGTCTAACCCCTGACCCACATTCAGCGCGGGCCACTGCGGGCTCAACATAAACCTCCAGCTCTCATCTCTGCGCTGATTGGACGGGGAGAGCCGCACGGGAACGCGCCGCCGCGAACACGCACGGCCCGTGTCTCCAGGAGAGTCTCTCGCGTGGCCGCGCGTGCCTCCGCGACTAAGGAGGATCGACCCCAGCGCGCGACCCAAATCTGTGTCGGGCGTGCCCGCCAGTGGAATGCGCGCTCCCGTCGCCTCCCTTCGCGGCTCGTGTCCGGCGCTAATTGGAGTGCACCGCTGATGTAGCCTCTAAAATGTAAATACTCGACTTTCTTCACATTCGCTCGAATTCCTGGCGTTGTGGTTCAAAAAGGAGGAAAGATGAGGAGGACTTTTCAGGTTCCTCATCTCTGATAATCCATTTTTTCCCCCTTTTTTAATGAGGATGAAAAACTCAGTGCCGTCTCGGTGGAACAACTTCATCTTCGCTTGATGGAGCTGCTGTGATTATTTTTCCCAGTTCTATATATTTTTTTCTTCCTGCGTCACTTGGTTTTCGGGTCACATTTCATCTCTGGAGCATTACCCGGGCTGAGGGACACCCTCCTCGGCTGAACTTCCATTCGGTGCTTTTTTTTTTTTTTTTCTCCCCCCGTTATTCCTCGACCTTTGCTAGATTTTGATATTATATTTGGCCCTCTCTCCGGTGGATTAGCAGAATATTGCGGGCGGCTTACATGTGCGGAAAAAGAGGCTCCGCGTGTTTGTGAGGAATCCATCGGAGGCTTATATAAGAAGAGCCGTCATGTATGCGGGACGCAAGAGGAGAAAACCGGCCCAGAGGTCGTAAGTGCACTTTTATTATCCTCCTCACCATTATTTCCTTCGATAAACATCGAAACTAGCCTCGCATCAGAGGCTTAAAACTGCATTTGCTGGCTTTCATGAATGGTGTCAGTGATATGGAAATAATTAGTGGATATTTCGTTCGCTTCCGCACGCAAAAAAAAATATTTCCCAGCGCCCTCGACGCGCATGTGTGA
>BJFM01000415.1:58128-70628 GCA_016586285.1 Arothron firmamentum
ACCCCACTTTAAATGGCAGAAAAATGCAGGATCTCCAAACATTTGCAGAATGGCAAACAGTGAAAAAAACCAAAAGCGGGTCGTGACGATGAAAAGAGATCTCTGACTGGAAGGATGCAGTTCTGAATGTTTCCTGTGCAGAAGAGCTGGAAAAACAGCGCAGAGGAGAGGAGATGCTGAAAAGAGATTTACATTTACTTGTTCAAATAATGTCATTATGGGTATTAATATTAATGTTCTATGTTTTATGTTGAAATGTGATACACATGTGGTTACGTCATTCTGGGTGACTAGTTTATTTCCCTTTGTACTACAGGGCAGACATGTTTGCTATATTTAAAAGGATCAATGTGACTTAAAGAACAATGTGAGGAAAAAAAAGGTGTACATAAAAGCGAACAAGCTTTGACAAATACAGGTATGTACAGAGTTTTATGTCACTCATTTCAAGCACTATTTTTTAAAAACATGCTTATCAGACTTTTTTGTTGATTCTTTTTTTAATGTAAATAGTCTCATCACGCAGCACTGGACTCTGTGACAGCCTCGAAATGGTGCCATAATTCTGAGACTTGTTAAATAGGATCTAATGTCGGAGAGGTGGGTTTCTGTCTTGTGTTTAGCCGCGGTGACGCTAACTTGCAGACGGGCCGAGGTGCGGATTCGACCTCTGACCTCTGAAGGCTTCTCTGCAGCTGCGTCGCTTTCTTCTTCGAACAGAAATAGAATTCTTGAATCACACTGACAAACACAAACATCATGTCAACATATGATCACTTTCTCTCTCTCTCTCTCGCTCTCTCTCATTTTTATTTTTGATCCCTCCAGTTTTTGTACACATGCGAGCAGAGGTTCCAGACCTTTGTCAGTGACTCCTAACTGTGGTCCCCTGACATGTAAAGGTGCTGTGTAGCATTTTAATGTCAATAAATCATTACCACATTGACTCTGGTGTCTGTATACGTTCCTGTAAGTACTGCCTTGCCCTGAAAAACAAGGAAAGTATTTTGTTAAATATGTACAAAACCGATTATTGAGTTAGTCTGAAGCAGAGCATCACCTAGTGGTCATTGCAGGGGTGGCAGCACTGCCTGCAATGGCTGGTAGACCAGAGGCAGGAGAGGGAAGGCTTGCTGGGGCCCCACTGAGAGGAGCCCGTTAAAGCAGCATTAATCAAGTTTTTAAAATGTATTTATTTATTTGCATTCTAGTGCCACGTAAAAAACCTTTCACTTTTGTTTTTCATTGCATTTGTTTCAATCTTTTAAATCCTGGGAGTAAAGTTAGGATTAGAAAGAAGGGGGAACATGAAGACTAAACCTTTCCTGGAAATTGTTTTAATCAAACTGCTGTAAACATCTGTCACAAACATGTCAGCGATGCTAGGATTTCATTTTTCCCCCAAATGTATTTCTGTTTTAATCTGCTGTGTAAGAAAGTACATGGAATTTAAAGCTGCCTGAGGCTCATCGGTGATATTAAAATAGCACAACATAAAGCTTTATACATTATAACTATCGTTCCAAAACACACACACACACACACACACACACACACACACACACACACACACACACACACACACACACACACACACACACACACACACACACACACACACACACACATACACACGTGCATGCTTATTCCCTGCTCCCTCCCTTTTCAGTACCTTCATCACTAATTTTCTCATCCTGTCCTCACGTTTATGCATAAATGTACATTAATATATGTCAGCTGAGGTCACAGCGCATCTCCAACCTCATGCATCAGGCAGGAGCTCTCTCAGAGGTTTGACAAGGCCAAATAGGAGCTGGCTGAACTTTGCCAGCTGTGGGAGGAAAAAGGGAAGAATTGGGCTGAGATTCAGAAAGAACTGGAGGAGACAATCCAAAATAAAGAAAAGATCTGTACAGCATAAGAAAACAGATCCAGCAACTCAAAGTTGAAATAGTCCAGCTTCATGTAAGATGACTGTGTTTCTGACTTATTTCAGAGGTCGTCAGATGTTTGCATCTAAAATATGAGGTCATTCTGTGGATGAGTAAAAGTAAACGACGTAAAGATGCATTGAAGAACTCCTAAGACCAACTAATACATATCTACACTTCATTCTGAACTCTACCTCTTCATAACTACCCTTAGTGTCTTTATATTTTGATAAACTAAAATAAAACGAACCACACAGAACAAAACACATTTGAATTTGCTCCATTAAAAAAAACAATAAAAATCCTTGTTCTGCAGCCATTGACTCTAAATGTGAAAACTGAGTCTTTGTCTCCCTCTACTGTAACATATTTGTATTACAATAGTGTCTGTTTGCCCTTTTAAAATATTAGCCCTTTTATAATATCAGCTTAACATTTGACTTAGATTAACCAAAATATCAAAAAAATAGTCAACAAAAACAACCACAAAGAAAACAACAACAACAACAACAACAACAATAATAATAATAATAATAATAATAATAATAATAATAATAATAATAATAATAATAATAATAATAATAATAATAATAATAATAAAACAACTAAGGGAGCCGTGACAAACCTTTTAGTAATCTGCGTCTTAGCTGTAATATGAGTTTATGACCGCTGGGTGGCAGCACCACACAATCAGACAATGACTTGGGCTTTTCTTCCAAAATTAAAGAAAGGGATGGCAGCAGCTTTCTGATGACCAAACAGTCTACAGGTAGGTGGAAAACCCCAAATTAAAGACCTGGTGTCCTGTTCTCTTCTCAGCAGAAGAAAAAAGTCTGGTGTAACAATAATATTGGAACTTCAGTTTTGGAAATACAACTGCCACCACCACCCGACAAAAAAAAACAACGAGAATTTGTAATCCAGAAATTCAAATGTAATTTATTTTCAGAATTTTATCTAATAGGTGGTTCGAGGTCACGTGATTTCGATGACGCGCGAATTTCAGATGAGGCGGGAAGTGAGGACGGTATTTAAAGCGAGTGTTCAAAAGTGCTGGGTGAGCGTGCACGTAGCAGTCTAAAGATACTAAAACAGCGGATATGATACTACACACTGAGGAAAATGGGTTTTTCCTGCCTCTTGTCGGATTTGCCTGGTGTGGAGGCTATCAAAATCACGAATTAGCTCGTCACCCAGACCTCCTACACATGCCAGCCAAACAACAACAAGAACCTGGAGGCTCTCATAGCTGTTCCCCATCAGTTTGGTGTTGCTTCCTGGAACAAGGACCTCAGGTTGGGAACCACCAGCCGTGATAGCTCATGTAGCATGGGCTGATACCACAGTTAGCTATGATTACTTTCAACCTCAAACAACATATGCTTGCATCAGCTGGAATTCTTAGTCTGAAAGGTACTGATACAAAATAGAGATGTTTAAATGTAAATGTTGAAATGTAATCTAGAGTTGACCTCGGATTACAAAATTTACACCCTCATTCTCCCACTTGAAATGGCAAATCCTCCCTTTTGTAGATAATCACCATTGCTAGGTTTTGGTTTGTTTATAAAAGTGTCCAGGAACGTTCCCTGTGAGCGTTCTGAGGGAGCTTTTCCAAACCCTCGCTGTTATTCCCAATCCCGCCCGATCATGGATTGAGCCAAACTGTCAGCCGGGTGATTGATAACATTTTATTAGCAGTACAACTGCTGAAGCTCTGGTCTGTGACACACTGAACCAGATTAGACCAGATGTGTTCCTGCCATAAAAACCAGCTGCAGAGAAGCAGGTAAGCTCCAGCTGCGGGCCAGGGGCGGGACTGTCATTTCAACCAGTCATTCTCCGGACAGAACTTGGACTCTAATATTCTAATTAGCTGCTAACTGCAGTCGTTTGACAAAGGCTTATTTTCTGTTTTGGTGTAAAACCAAAATCCTCATAAAGGTCAACGTACTGAGAAAAAGAGAGAGAGGAAAGATAGAGAGAGAGAAGGAGGGGAGGAGGGAGGGAGGGAGGTAGAGAGACCCTAGCGGACAGCAGCAGAGAGGGAGGTTGGACCGGGAACAATAGAGAAGCGAAGCCAGCAGCCACCCTGAAATCCTCTGAAAGAAAGAAGCGCATCGACGCGGATGGAGGGATGAGGAGAGGGACGGAGAACATGTGAGGAATAAAGAAAGGAGGATTTTCCGGAGCGGAGGACTTTTTTTTTTTTTTTTTTTTTTTAAACATTTGTGTCTTTTGTCGCTGGATTGTATTGGAGCGGATTCCGGCATGAACCCCGCAGAAGCGGCCGAGGAGGCGCCCAGCGACCCCGACACTGATGCCTTCTACAAAACAGGTAGGAAGAGCCGCGGCAAAAACACCCCGACGTGCACGGAAACCGAGCGTGTGAGTGCGCCGAGGGTCTGCCGGGAGCGAAGTGACCATCCGCAGAAATGTGCACAGAATGAGTGGAAACGTTCCCGTGTTCCTGCACGGGGATTCCGGGCAGGGAACGCGTTTAAATCCCGCCCGGAACAATGGAAAACGCTGCACTGCGTGCACGCGTTTGATGCTTCGCACGACACTATCTTGTAATTGTGTTTGCGTGCATGTTCCTGTGTGTGTGTGTGTGTGTGTTGTGCGCGTGCACGGCCGTGAGCTCATGTGTCTGATGCTGATGCTATCTGCGAGAGAGGATCACGTCAGTTCCAGGGATATCAGCAGATCTGCTCGACGCCTAATGGAGAGCTGTCAGAACCTCAATCAGCCAGTGTGCGTGCGTGCGTGCGCGCGCGCGTGCATATGATGGCTGTCATGACGGTGATGGGTGCATCCACACTTCCACAAAGGGCTTCGCGTCAGGCACTTTTGTTGACTGCTTTATCAACAGCAAAGCCCATCAGCCGGATTGTTCGGCTAAGTGGTCTGAAACCAGCAGCCCGAAAATCAGATCTCACAGAAAAACACAGCTCAAACCTGCCAGGTTCATCGACCAGCGACAACAGGGAGTCACGGGAACCTTCTCTTGAATTGATAATAGATTTGTGATTTCTTGCTGCTTCAGGAAGTTTCCTGCTGGCCGTCTGTGGGTACTGCAGCCTGGTTACAGGTCCTGCATCAGTGAAAGTTGGGAGCGCTTAATTACTCCACATTTCTTTATCAGCAACAGACGCTCCCTCTGCTCCACCTCCCTCCGTGCAGACAGAACAGCCCAGTATTTGATCCCGGGAGCGAACCGTCACCTTTGCTGCTGTGATCCCGTCCCTCCAAAGGTTGGACTCCCTCGTTTGATCTGCTGACTACATCCAAATTAGCAGGAGGGATGGAGCTACATGTGGATGTCGACGCAGGTGCTGTCAATTTAAGGCCATTCTGAGAGTCATAAATCACAGATGTTGGAGCTCCACCTCTGTGAGGTTCTGCTTCCTCTCTGCTCGCCATCTTTTATGAATCAGAGCGAAACACATCATCAGACGCGATCTTATTTTTGCCCCAGGACACGTTCTTACCTCTGCTCTGGCAAATACTTAATTTAATAGGATTTTTTTTTCCCGCAGTAAAATGGAAAATAAAAAAGTCCCTGGAAGCTCATCCACTCCTGGCTCTGGCTTTATGGCAGCCACACCCACCTCCAGCATGGTGATGAGGTATTCTGTGAAAATCCTACATTAATGCACACATGAGGGCACGCTGCATCATATGATTGCCCCCTAGTGGACGTCTGCAGCGGCAGAATAAGCCCCTCCTCTCCCCCGTCACAGCATTGAACCTTGTGTCAGGCTGATCGTGATACGTAACAACCTCTTCACTTTCACCAGTTTGCGTCTTTCCTTATTAGCTTTCTTATGCGGGATTCTTTTTTACCTTTATTTTGGACTGCAAACAATGAAGTATGACATGAAAAACGGAGGAACACGTTCAAACATGGTGTTCCTTGCATCAAAAGTGTGACGTCCCCATTTTATTTATCCTTTTATCACTCGGCTCGGCTGCCAGTTTGGCTGCTGCAAACCAAAGTCTGCTGGTTGAGTCATCGCTGTGAAAGGCTGCAAAAAATAGAATTCTGTCTGATTTGCGGAAGTCTGATCAAAGGGTGCGACAACTGTAGCAGAGAAGTCAAGTACGAGTCCCAGAGAGTGCAGAAGGGCAGAAAGAAGCGATAATCAAGATGAATGCTGCGGCTGAAAGTGTCTCCGAGCATGGTGGAAGACGCCTGACAGCTTCTTTATGGCTTCTCCAGGAAGAAATAAGACAGAAGACAAATTACGTGTGCGTAAATCTCACGTTTAGTAAAAACATTCAGCATCTGCATCCGATCTTTTTGCCCTAAATAACCTCGTTAATATATGCTTGATGATGATGAGCGGTTTTGATTTCTGGGATTGTCAGAACTTTTATATCATTTAGTAAATGGGCTTTTTATAGGATATGATAGTGTTAGCATGCTAATCGCTTGGTTTCACCCACTCTAGCAGGATATAAAGACATTTCTTTAAATATTGGCACGGGTAGTTCTGGGTGGATGTCAGAATGCTGCTCCACCCCATTATTTGTACCTATAACTGGTCAATGTTGCACTATTTTAAATTCCTGCATTCATTTTGAGGGGACACACTCTGGGAACAGCCCTACAGATGGTTCCAGCTTCGATTCCTTTCTATGCCTGTGTATGAAGGGCAGCGTGTGTGTGTGTGTAAAGGTCTCGGGGTCTCGGGGTCGATGGTTTTTATAGAGTAATGACGGGAAGTGAATCCACCGCAGATTTAAACTGTGCCGTCCCTGTCCCTCGCCCACATCATAGACGCCGCCTTCAACTTAATTTGCCCATCATTTCAGATATGGACTACTTCCCGGTTCCGCCTCAGTCAGCGCGAGGGTGTTCTGTTTGTGTTTGTCATCGTTTTATTTCTCTCTGGGACTTTTTCGACTGAAGCAGCTTTAACCGAGAGGAAATTAAAGATGATCTCCCGCCTGACTATCTGCCAACGCTGCCGCGACCCTGGAGCCAGACTGCTCCTTAGCCTAACGTACGGCGGTTTGCTCCGCTCTGACGTTGCAAAATGAAGCGTAACAGTTTCAGTTGGTAAACATTTCCCCCATTGCTGCCTCAGAGCGTTGCTTACTTGCAGAGCTGACTTCTGTCCAGAGCGCTGTCAGACATGACAAAGGACACACGTGCGAGCCTCATGCCGACTTGTGTTCCCAGGGTTTCGAAAAATTCTTTCAGGTTTCCACCAGGGCACTCATTCATCTGCTCTTCTTTTGTAGTAATGTAACATACATACTGCTAATTTGGGCTAGATTTCCAGAGTATCTGTGATGGAAATGCAGCTTTTAACTCCCAAACAGAAGCACCCCGAGACCTAAACTGGGCCAAGACCCGGATCTGCCCACTTTTCCCCACCTAATGTTTTCACAGGGTTTTAAATTGTCACTGAGTCACTGGCTTCTGTGTTCAGTGGCACCTAGTTTAATTCCAAACCTGCAATAAGTTCATAAATGGGAACATCGGCGTAAAGATCGCCACCTCGGTGTCCAGAATTTGAGGGTAACAAGCAAATACGGGCTGGACAGGCTACAGGACCTAGTTTAAGAACTCTATACAGAAGAAGCAGCCCCGCAGCAGCTTTCAGGCTGGTACTGCTAGCCGTGCAGAAAGCCAGCCTGATGGAAATCCAGGTCAGACGCTGAAGACGCCAGGACAACAAAGACCGTCTGCAGCATGTGTGAGAATCTCAGAGGTGTGACATCAGCTGCGCGCTGAAACCCGATCATCTGGATTATTAAATCATCCCCGCTCTCAGCAGAGCTCTCCTCTCTGTTATTAGCATGCATACCGAGGCAGCTAATGCTAATGCCGTATAAATTACACGTTTTTGTATATCGCCTGGCAAAATCAGAAGGAATATTGCCTCCAGTCCTTAACTGTGCTAGACCTGAATATAAATTTTAAGGTTACTGATAAGAAGATGTTTTAAGGAGTGACAGAAAGGACTCTAACAGATAAAAAAGTAATAATTCAACTGCCAGCCAGGCTGTGGATTTGAAACAAAAACATGCACTCGCGGGAAAACTGGAAATTAGTCTTATATAATAGGCTCCTAAATTATCGTGCGGAAACAGGAAGTGACACACATTCATACCTACACACACGCAATCAAACTGTTTATCAGGCAACTGACGCCAGCTGTCTGTCAATGGCGCCTATTGTTGCTGCGCTAGCTGAGCGCTGGAGATAGGAAAACTTCCGCTTTCGTTTGATTAACAGACATAAGCAGATGTTAGTGACCTTCGCACCAATCAGAGGACGTGCACAGATGCTAAGTAGCGTCTTTCAGATGCTAGGACAGCATGGGCCGGATGCTTTTGAATTTTACAGGCTGGGGCTTAAATGCTATTTTAGTGTTATTTGAGCATTGTGTCGTGACACGATTACCCATCCGTTTAATGTTAACAGCCACTTAACTGGTGGGAAGGAGGCACACACCATTCGGGTTTATAGTCCCAGCTCGGGGCACTTTACAGTCTCTACCAATTGGTTTTTTGGTGTTTGAATCGAAAAAGCAATGTTTCATAGGTCTGAAGACTCATGCATAAGATGGATGAATAACAAGTAGCACACACACACACACACACACACACACACGCTCAGGCAGGCAGCCAAGTAAACCTGATATAATCAGTGCTGGGGGGGTTCATTATGACTTGTGAAGCTGTTTAGTAGGTTAGAAATGGAATCTCACACACTCACAGGTGTAGTTTGGAGGCGTTTCAGTCAAACACAGGAAGTGCAATCGCACCTGTGGATTGGGAAGACGTACCTGTTGTCTTTTCTTTGCGTTACACAGAGACTCGGCGAAGATGAGACGTGAAACGTGCATGAAGTGCAACAATGAGCTGAGCTGTATAGACCTAAAATGCAGATCAAGGGAATAGGGATACGTTGGTGCGCAGAGTCTCGCCTTTGTTTTCATTTCCTGGAACGCTGATGAGCAGCTCGGCAGCAGGCTTCTGTGTGTGTGCCAGGTCTTTCTGGTTGCTGGTAGCTACTAATTTCAGGCATTTGAAATGATTTATATGAAGGCTAGAATTTAAAATTATGGTGGCTGCCGCTACTTCCCGTTACTCCCTCGATTTAGGCCTTCGCCGCACAAAATATTGACGTTTCGAGTCACCAGTAAACCCATCGTCCGCGTCTTTGGGCTGTGGGAAGAAGGAACTCGTGCACACTGAGCCTGGTTTCAAACCCAGAACCTTCACGCTGAAGATGAACGCAGAACAGAACATCAAAGTTTTGGACGATGTAAATACATCAGCTCAGTCTGAGGTCAGCGCTTCATTTTCTATGACTAATCGACTCGGCATGTTTTATTTTTAGCCTTTTTGATGAATTCAGACCGTCTGAGGATTAAGAGCCGTAGCTTGTTATGATTTGACATCTCTCACGGTGCAAAATTCAAAAAGTTCTCTTGGATGTTCACTGCGTGCGGCGGTTTAGGCAAACCTGAGCGGCGCCCCGGGCGCAGATCGAGAGGCCTGGCTGCAGATCTGGCTCGCTGCTGAGCCCACCACTCCAGATTGTTTTCATTTTCAAACCATAAACCCAACCAGCGCCGATGCAACCGACATAACTCGATGCGAGAGACCGATTCCGAGCTGCTCCCTCCGGAACCGTAGCCTTCACGACCAACGGGACGAAGGGTAACGGTGGAAGGTGCCCCCACGCTTGGCTGCCCTGGGGTAAATCCTGGGCCAGTAATGCAGAAAATCAGTTTTCTCGAACCTGGTGCTTCTGTGGATAACAGGATCCCAGCGTATGAATACAGACTGTGTTCCAGTACCTTTGACCTTGTTCTGTCCTGTTTTGAACATTAAGGTCCATAACGAGGGTGTGCTAAACACGTATTTAAGTCACTGTGAGCGTCTTGCTTGGATCCAAACAAAGCTAGCATGGGCTGAGCGCTGCGGCTCAGAACAGTTGTGTTTGTCTGCGTCAGATCTACACACGAAGCTCCTGTATGATTCTTCAGGGCTTTCATTTTAATAATCAAATTATTCTAGTCTAACTATTTCCTGGTTTTTTGCACACGCAGGAGCCCTGTTGCCGCGCACAGAAAGGAACCTCTGCGGGGGAATAATGGCAGCATACTTTTGCTTATTCTCCAACTCCCATCATAAATACCGAAGCTAATCCTGAATGTATCAGAAGGAGACAGCAAAGCCTTTCAGAAAGTTGCCTCTTATCTAAAGTTTGATCGTAGATCATTGTAAGGGTTATTTTTCCAGGAAACACGGTGTCGTATTCTTAATATTTCTCTCAGTTTAGGCCAGGCCGGGACATTTATTCCCTGCAGTAGGGTGAGGACCGTCGCTGTTGAATTTGATGAAACTACCACTGCAACCTTTATGCAGAAATCCTGCGTTTTGTTTTTTTTTTGTTTCGGGGAAGCTGGCATCAGCTGCAGAACATTGCAGATGAGAGGCTTTGATATGAACTGTAATATTGGAAAGAGCGAAAACCTTTGTTATTGGGGGGACAAACGGGCAGAAAACAGGGAAAAGATGCGGATTTTCTAGTGGGAAAAGGCCAGAATCTCACATACTGAATACACACAAGATCTCGCAGGTAAATGTGCAAAATCTTGGAAAATCTTGGCCACGTGCGCAAACCCGCACGCCACAAAACCTGTAAAGCAAATAAATAGAATGTGATACTGTAATTTTGAAATACAGTTGAGTAAAAAGAGAACAATGGGATTCCGTTTTGGTCTTTGAGGGTTATTGTGTGTTCTGCTGAAGGTTTTGAAGGATGTTCACCTAAATGGTTTCAGAGGAGGAGGAGGAGCCACAAACGAACCCATTACATTTTGGTGTAGATCCAGAAAAACTCTTCCAGAATTTTAATTTAGGACTATTGAGTCTTAATGGAGGCGTGTGAAATATGTGCTGGGGCTTGGTTGATTTAACTGTTCGGGACCTTTCTGTTATTGATGTGAGCTCTCTAATGGAGTGCACGTCTCCGTGCTTCCAGATCCTGCTTATATTTGTCCTTGATTATTTGGCACAGCTTCATCCTGCTTCTTTCGTGACTGCAGCCGCTGTCAAACTAACGTTACGCAGCCCATTTAGCTGCAGATCTATCGCGCACCAGCCATCAATTCTGCACGGTAACAGTTGGCGCTGCTGGGCCGCTGGGGGAGAAGTTCTGCTTCATATGGCAAACACAAATGAGAACCCAGAGCCAACCGGGCCGGGTATTTACTTTAGATGTGCTGTTTGGAAACAGTATAGCTCTCCTGTAAATTAGGGTGAGTGTAGAGCAGATCAATCCCGTGAGAAAAACGTGCACCTCCTTGTCTTCGTCTTGAGGCTGAAACACGCTGAAGCGTTTATGGTCTCCCGTAGTCAGACGGGTCTTCAAACGCTCCACGTTTCGGTGCAGCGCTGCAGGGATTGAAGCCGTTAGCATTCTCGTCTTGAGAGAGAGGAGGAAAAAAAGAGTGGGGACGCGACATCGGTGCCGTTGCAGAGGGACGCAGGGAGGACATGGTCAAGCGGGGGGGTGGCGGCCGGCATCCGTGGGCCAGACGGAGGCGCTCGGACGGGTTCAGACCCGGAGCGGAGCCGTTTCCGCGCAGCAGCTGACAAAGAATTGTCCGTGATTTACTTCCCGTGAGTGGACCGCAACGCTGCGCAGACCTCGTT
The DNA here is from genome assembly GCA_016586285.1 of Arothron firmamentum. Classification (NCBI taxonomy): domain Eukaryota; kingdom Metazoa; phylum Chordata; class Actinopteri; order Tetraodontiformes; family Tetraodontidae; genus Arothron; species Arothron firmamentum. The sequence continues at coordinate 69,747 of BJFM01000415.1, forward strand.
AAAGGGAGTGTTTTAGGTGTTTCCAGCAAATGTCAACAGAATGTCAGGACGAGCTGTGTCTGAGGTGCACGCTCACGTACTTAAGATATACATTCATTTACAACTGTAAAACAATGTAGCTTTTTACCGAAAGGGGCTTGAAATTCCAGATTTGGAAGTCATGGTGGAAGGATTCAAGCGTATGGTAAGAACAGCAACGTCACCTGACCACAGGCGCAGAGGCCACGCCCCCCTTTGGCTGAAACTATTGTTTCTTTCTTTCTCTTTCTTGCCATCTTGACCAAAATTTACATCAAAAGGCTGCATTTAAGCCAGCAGAGGCTTTCGCCCGCTCATTCCGAGGCAAACCTGCCACACAGCCAAGGTGGGAGGAATTATGAGCTTCAATCATGGCCGTCGAGGACAGTGGTGGACGGAGCCCGCACGAGGTCAAGGAATGAATGACAGATGGCTGGAACAGGCGCCTGAGCCCAGGGATGCAGAACAGATGTCAATCAACTCAATCTGGCCAGAAAATGTGAAGAAGGATCATCAAAACAGGATTTTGTGATGCCAGTCGTCAAACTGATGCTGGTGGTGGATTCTTAGCTAGATTAACAGACACATACTGCACACACACACACACACACAAACACACACACGCTGGGCACAAACATAGGTCTAAAATCGAGGGGGTCAGAGGTCACGGCTCCTTCTGAGCTTCCTCTAATCACCATTTGAGTTGTCGCCTGCCGCTAACATCAGCTCCCATCATGCTCCTCTGTTCTCTGCTCTGATCATTCAGAATGTTGAATCATTTAAAACAACAACGCTTGCACCAGAAAAGCGTTGCAGAGCGGCGTTCTGCTCCTTTAACTGTGAGCCCAGTCCTGAGTCACGCTG
>BJFM01000415.1:72240-89162 GCA_016586285.1 Arothron firmamentum
GTGTGTGTGTGTGTGTGTGTGTGTATGTGTGTTTGCGTGTGTGTATTAAGCAGCAGAGATGGCTCCCCTGTGGCTGCCTGAGCTGTCGGAGAGCAGAGACGACTCCAGGAAGAAAGAGCCAGTCAAACCTGGGAACCTCACGGTTGAGTCTTCTTCGTCGACTCTTGTTTCGCTCCCTTCAGATCAGACCAGCATCACACTTCACACGTCTATACGGCTGAGAGCAAAGCACCAGTTCATGTCTGAGTGGATGGATGGATGGATGGATGGAAAAGTCCCTGGTGCAGGTTCCATTTTCTTTTCCTTCTCCTCCTTCTTTCAGGAGTCACTCAAGTGAATCATCCTCATCTATCTCTCATTAATAAATGTTTATTCTCATTAAATGCTATAAACATTTTGAATAAAACATTGAATCGTTCAGTAACGGCATGCAAAGATTGGATAAAAGCCAAAATACTTGCAGTTTACATGCTTCATTTAACCTAATTTGACATGAAGTTCAAATAGGTGTAAAAGCACCAGTATAGCAGCTTGTGGTGTGTCTGAAACGGCAAAAATCCATTTAAATTGTCCAAATTTGGAGCAAATTGTGATGAATATTAGCACGTCTATAGCAGGCCCCTCTTTTGTTTAAGTCACTGCCATGGCAACGAGTTTGGAATATCGTGAAGTTGGAATATTCGCCTGGGGGTGTTGGCGTGACTGACAGGAGGGGCTGCTCGGCCTTTATTCTGTCCACATCCAACAGTGGTATCGCTAACACCTGAGCTGTCAGCGGAGTGTGTTGAGGGATATTTATTCCCAAACCACAGATGAACAACTGGGAAGAGGTGGCATGCTGCATGATTAATGGCACCAGCTGACCTTCCAAACGCTTGCTCTCTCTTTGGATGAGCAATCTTCCATTGTTTGCCTTTTAGTTAAGACTTAGCAATCGTGATGAAAGAGGACATCAAAGAAAATTCTTTAAAGAAGAAAAGAATCTTCGACTATTGTTGCTGCTAATAAAAATTGTCATTTTGTCATTTTCATCTGCTGTCACATCCGTCAAACTCATCCTCTGGTTCTGTCGTTTTCCCACGGACGTGGGCGGCGATCTCGCAGAAGTGACATTTGCGTCACAAACTGTTCCCGCTCTGCCGAGTGTAAAAACCTTTGTGCAGCGTTTCTGCAATAACAGTGGGACATAATTGGGCTCAGGGTTGCCTTAACTGACTTCAAACTCTGGTCACATCTGGTTTGTCAAGTTGTGAAGTTCAGCCTTTGATGTGTTTGGTTAAAGGTTGGGATCCGGGCTGGCGAGCGTCGCTAGCCTCATGTCCTTTCTTGTCTCTGAAAAAAGCACCAATAAGTCTTTTTACAGATCGGACTTTGTAATAAGCCACATAATGTGTGCTGAAACTTGATTTTCACACACCTCGCTTCTGTTGTAGCCTAGATTCACAATGGCTGCCTTCATCTGACTGTTGCCTGTTTGTGTTTGCTGTAACCACGTCCAGATTTACTCGCCCACTTCACTTCAGGCTCCGACTTGAACCCACTCAGCCATATGAGGACCTAATGTGCTGTAGTTGGGACTGAGTCAGTGTGTGTGTGTGTGTGTGTGTGTGTGTGTGTGAGACATCGGTGGATGGAAAAAAAAAAACCCACAGGAGCGGGGGCTGTATCTCCTCGCAGCGGGGTCACATCGCAGTTGTGCATTCGGTTGTGCTCAAATCTTGATTTTCATACATTTTTAAAGGTCCCCTCAATGTTTCCATGGAAAGAGAATGAATGAAGCAGCTGGGATCGATTCCCAGCCCCCTTATTTTCCACATTTTTCTTTTTGCGGGGAGTCGTTTATTTGTATTTTTACCTTTGTGTCATGTCCTTTAGGCGTTCTTACCTTCTCCATACATCGCCCTGATCTGTATTTCTTCAGAGGACTCATTAATTAAAGTTCTTTCTAGACAGCTCACACACACACACACACACACACTTGTACATGCAGACAAAGAGGAACATTTGTGTCAGGCTGTAATGGAGCTAGCAGAACCTGGATTACTGAGGAGTATTATTAGAACAGAGAGAACAAGAGTGGGAGCATTAATCCTTAATATTACTCTGCCCGGAGTGCAATTATCATCTGATCTTCTGGGCTTCACATCCACCATCTGAGAGTCCAGTCTCTCTGTTTCCCTCCTGATGTTCCTCCAGGATTCATTAGAGAATGAAACAGTTTCACTGTGACAGGTTTTGGACGGCCGAGAGCGCCGTCTGTTTGTGCTGCCTGCTGACAGATTGGCCTGGCTGATACGCCAGAACCACCCGGCTCCTACAACAGTTGGCTATTGTGGCTTCATAGCAGGCATTTTATAGCTTAATGTCACATATACCTAGAGAAATATACAACATTTCATCAGCCTCTCACGTTTTAGGATCACTTGACAGATGTGCTACTTGTTGACGTCGACCACAGCTGGGCTAGCGCTGCCCCGCAGGAGCCCGTTGGCTTTCTCTCTGAGCTCTGCCTGCTTTTCCTCAACTCTCGCTTTCCTGATGATGTTACCAGTCAACATTCGCTCACTCAGTGGAGGGACCCTCATCCATACGCCCCACATGATGGCGAGAGATTTCCTAACCGGGAAGAACAGCGAGATCATTGGTGGCCTGCAGATCGTGGGAGGTTCTTCAGGAGAATTTCCAGGATTCCTGAGGAAGTGAATGATGGGACCAAAGTGGGTGTTGACCGAAGGTGTAACTGCTTCTCCATCACCGCCATCATCAGCTTCCTTGTCTGTATAAAGTGCGTGGTGCATGCTGGTTCCTCACCAGAACTCTGAACTCTATGGTGCAGCTCCAATGACCTTGCAGGACTCGTACTCACAACTTTCTGAAAAAAAAAAATAAATAAATAATAAAAAAACCGAGCGAATGAGCGGGCATCTCTGAGGTCAGACGGATCTTCCCGCAGGGACATGTGCTCATTACTGCGGCCGTACGCAGCATCGCAGGACATCTTCTTATAGTTTCTGCAGCACAATGTGTTAATTCCTCCGGTCTGCTGCGGCGAGCGGTTCTGTTCCCCACAGTCCCCTTGGGCCGCGAGCGACAATGAGGCAAAAACAAAAACAGCACCCAGAGCTATGCATGGCAGCCACGAGGAGCAACAAGCGCAAGTGTGGTCGCGGGACGGATCAAAATCCGATCCTAAGTTTAAACCTGTTCCATTTTAAAATGACAGCGTCTAATGAAGCCGCCTGCAGGGATTTTCCCCTGTTGCGACTGAAAAGAGGCATGTAATTGCAGCGTTGCTCATTTAAAAATACTCCTCATTGAAGACGAAGCTCCTCGTCTGTCTGCTGTCCGCTCAGACTGGCTGTCACCTTTTTGGATGGATTTACAGAGATGGGGAATTACAGTCATGCCAGTGTGTCCTGGTCCTACAGTCTTCTCTGTGTGGAAGTTCCTCAGAGCCACTTTTTTTATGGTCCTCATGAGAATGAGATGGAGATCTGACCTTTAAGTGAAGTTCTCTGGTTCTTCCAGCTCTCCTTTATCTCCACCAGCTCCCTCCTGCTCTCTGAGCTCATCTCCGCTCCGTCACTCAAACAGAACGAGCGATGCAGTCTCTTGATTCTCTTGAGTCGCAGAATTTATTCCATTTAAATCTAATCCAAGAAAACACCGACAGGGTTGTAACATCAGATCTTGTTACCTGTGCCTGGCCATATCAAGGGTGTTCTGAGAACCACATTTCTGCTCAAATAATCCTGTGGAATGGCTACCAGGTTAGCTTTGCTATATGCTATCCATTGTGCACATCAGAGAAATTTTTAATAACATTTATTTGCATGTTATGTGAATTTTTGAGCAGAACGGACCCCAAACTGGATGCGGCTGAGTATCCTCCTCAGTCTGTGAAAGGGTCCCTGCAACTTTTTCTGTTTTTCTGTCTCCCTCTCATGTGGGTGGCTAATTGTTAGCCGTGCCCACAGCGGGGACGAGAGAGATGTAGGATGATGACAGCAAAATTAGTCGCGGGCACCCAGAGACACTTGACAAATTAAAAGTTGCACTGGGCTGAAAACATTTAGTATTAAAACTCAGATTCTGCATGTTTGCTCACTAATACTTCATTAAACATCTTATATATGGGTCACAGGGTAGAAATATGTTTGATGTTACAGCGCATGTGGTGCCTTTGAGTACCTAGCTCTCACCAGGCCTTCACACACACACACACACACACACACACACACACACACACACACACACACACACACACACACACACACACACACACACACACACACACACACACACACACACTTGCACACATGCATTCCATGTCTGAGCGCTCACTCTAAGTTTTTCCTCTCCACAGACAGCTGCTGTCTGGAGACTGAAAGCCGATCTAGAGAGCGAGAGCGTGAGTGAGGGAGAGATTAATCCAATCGCCCAAACACGTGCTCTGTGTTTTAACATTTGCTCCCTCTCTGTCTCTACAACACTGACTTTCCTTCTTCAGGAAGCCACCTCCTGAAGCTTCCTCTGACCCCTGACCCCTTTGGTTAATCATCCTCTTGTGTGTGTCAGTGTGCTGGGAGTGTGTGTATTAAGGATATTTCAGGATAGCAGCATGCAACAACTGTATGGTTTCCTATGGCAGCCAGAAGACCACACAGTCCGTCAAACAAGACATCTGCACAATATTGCGTGTCTCTTTTTACATGTTGTTAATACTTTTCAGGGTGCTCTGCATGCTAGCAATGTCTGGCATGCGGGGCCAATGAAACCTTTAAACTCCATCTTCGCTTGTCTGTAATGTTTACATATTATGTTTCACGTAATTTGGAAAATCTGAATGATACTGTGTTGACAGTTTCAAGCAACAACTGCTCTTATTTTATAAGCTACGGTATTAGCAGCTAAACTATCAATTCTAACGCCCTGGAAGGCATGCTATCTCGCCTTTTCCGGACCTCATCGTTTTGATGTTGGTGGCTTTTGTAAATCCGAAAATCCAGATTCATCCATAAAACGGTGTTGGATAAGATAAGGATGGAAATAAGATATGCAATGAAGGTTTATCCTGAGTGTTACCAGTCGGGTGTGTTAGCCAAGGTTGCGAACTGTTAGTTTAAGTCAGACATTTTTGGTTTTAAAGAATAATCTAATATTTTAATATTTTTTATTCAAAATTTGATTATTTTTTTCTCTTTTTAGCAAGATTTTCTAAAGTAACACTAAAGAATGTAGCATAAAAGACTGATCCAATATTAAAACAAAGTAAAATAATCCGTTAATGTATGGATTTAGGCAGAATATAACCAAACCCAAATGAATGAGCAAGAATTTTGCCCTCATTGACCTCATCTGATTTATGGTGAGTCCAGAAATCTTAGGATCGGAATAAATCATCTGGCACTCCAATACACGAGTGTCCCTCATTTCTATTCTGCTTTTACTGAGATCACTTCAATGCAGGGCTACAATGCAAAGTGGTTCTGCTGTACTTCTGTATGTGTGTTATGCTGAGTCAGCACCATCCAGATGGCATCGCTCCATGTGGTTGGACTGGAGCACCGATGATGTCATCGCTACAAACTGAAGCTTTAGCCTGATTGGTTCCTGCTGCATGACTCATTTGCTGTTGATGGACGTGACAGAGAAACACACACGCACACACACTCACACACATGGTCTTCCTTAGTTGGTTTCCTCAGTAGGTGAGAAGAATTGTTTTGCAGCCTTGAAACCTTGCTCGGAGGAAAAGTTCATTGTTATTGTTGTGGAAGCGGCAGGGTGAGTCCTGCAACCGTTCCCTTATCCAGAAATGAGCAGCTGAACTACAGGAAGGCGCACGCTCACTTTTCTCCTCCATAAATGTACACATTTTTCTGTAAATGTAGGAGAACAAGCTTCTCAGTGGAGAACACATCATTTCCCATGTGTGTGACCTGGGTGTGATGCCTGGCAAAGCTCCCTCTCAGTGCGTGTGTGTGTGTGTGTGTGTATGTGTGCATGTGCGAGATAGAGAGAGAGAGAGAGTGTGTTGTGCATGGCCAGTGAGTGAGCAGTATGCGGTTTCTGCTGGTGGAGTGATGGATGTGGTTTTCCTCTGCAGGGGAAACTGGAGCTGAGGCCATTAAAGTGTGTGCGTGGAGTGTGTCTTTATGTGTGTGTGTGTGTGTGTGTGTGTGTGTGTGTTATAGATTCGTATAGGAAACATGCTCTCTCACTGCTGGATTAGGGAATCCGTGGAAGTTTTGTGTCAAAATAATGAGACAGGAATCAATTATTGCTGTTTGTGATGTGACGGATGCGTACCGTGGTACCGAGAGCCGCAGCGTTAGTGGGTCAGAGGCGCTGACAGTCGTCAGATTGGATCGTTTAACTGAGACTGTGATGCTTCCACACTCCAGACGTGGATTTATGGTTGACATCAGATCCGCTAATCTATAGCTTATGTGCAGAGCGTGCGATCTATATTCATGCTGGCGTATTTGTGAAGGTTTGTTTTTGATTATTCAGATATATGAAGTTGTCTGAGTTTTGATCGATTGTAATGCTGGGCTCACCCCTAAAACCCTGAGATGGATACCCATTTTACATTCAAATCAATGTTGGTAAATGTTTGTTGTTTTTTTTTAACTGGGCTTCAGAGTTTCACACTCAGCCAGAACAAAAGCAGGGCTGTTTGACATTTAAAGCAGGAAATACAGCAGCATGGCTTTGATCCTCTGATGCTTTCGTCTTCGCTGGTGACAGTAAGATCTCACCCACCGTGGGAAATGGTCCTGTTCGGATCCAGCCGGGATAAGGAACCCTGCTGTTTTCCTGTGTTGATCCAGAATGGTGAACCTCTGTTGTCGTTGGTTGCCATGGTTAACCGATAAGGCCGCAGTTGCCGTGGAACCCAGGTCTGCTTTGGTGTGATATGAGCAGTGTAATGAAACACACAGCTGACGCAATCCAATCTTGGATCAGGCGACAAGTGTTTCTTTGATGACGCCTTTGGACCCCCGTCACCACCGTCGGCTGATGGATGGAGAATAATGGCTGGACTGAAGCTTTGTAGACTTCAGCCGTTAATCCAGCCATGGTTTGCAGGATTCCTTGAATTCTTCAGTCATGTAAGCTGAGCAGCGTCCATTCTGACAGATAGAGGCCAGCGTCTCCCTGACGACACACCAGCCCTGGCAGCCGGTTGTCCAGGCAGCTGTTGCTATGCAGACGGCCTCACCTGTTCCCTCGTTTCCGCTCTCCTCAAATGAACGTTATGAACCCGCCGTCAGTGGGTTTAATGTGTGAAACTCCTCTCGCTGAGGTGCATGTACGTGCACAGCCCAGCTGTTTCTTCTGTGTATGGCTGGGACTTCATTCTGTTCATGACCTTGTTGCGGGGGGGGGGTTAATGTTAATGCATCCGGCAGGGTGGAATGTTGACCTTTAACACGGACACGTCTGCTGACCTCCAGCGCTAACCGTGTCTCTCTATGTGTGGGTGTGTGTGTGTGTGTGTGTGAGGGAGACCCTGGAGTTACACACTAGAATAGACACAGATGAAATGTTTCAATGACACTGATACACACACGGGCCCTGACAGTTGCAACACTTCCTGACTGTGTGACCTTGCTATGACAAAAGGGGCGGATGAGTAGCCGTACATTTATAGTTCAAAGTTTAAGGTTTGCCGGTTGTTGTGATGTTGGAATAAATGCTTCTCACGCCTCTCTGTAGAGCTCTGTGTATTTCCATATATCTGCTTCAAAAAGCTAAAGAATATTCATTGAGAAACAACATTCCACCAGTTACTTTTGTTACTTTTCTCAAGGAAGTGGGGTAGGGTTAGGCCAGGGGTGCCCACATCCAGTCCACAAGGGCCCAGCTGGCTTTTCTATCTTACAGGTTGACACCTGGGATCCACTTCGCTTGTTGAAAGCATTTTCTGTTTGCTAGGTTTGCTTCTGAATGGTTCTTATACCGATGAGGTGACGACATCCTTCAAACGTGAAGTTTTAAGTGGTCAATATAACGAGGAAGCCGCTATATAAATACACCGTTTCCTTGGACTGTTGGTCTTTCATTCAGTATTCCCAGAACCCACCATTCTAAAATCCTGTAGAATGGAGAATGCTTTATATTTCTTTTTCCTTTTGTTATTTATTTTGAAAATAAAAGTCCTGTTGCTGGCTTCAGCCTCCGGGGCGTGACCTGCCCCAGCGCCGGTCCTCCCAGTGCATGTGTTGACTGAGGCAGGCTTAATTTGAATTTATTACATTCATCCTCACTAACATGCAAATGAGCCACAGGCTGTCTGTCATTCACGGTTGTTAGTACTGTATTCAACGAGTGGTTTTTATGCTAACAAGCTGCTGCTGAATGACAAGCAGAACCGGCTGTTTCCAGTGGTTGCATAGCAACGCCTGCAGAGTCTGAAAGGTGGCGAATAATTTGGATTATTTGTCATTATTTCAGCATTTTCTTGGGTTGTTGTGGTATTTTCATTACAAATAAAACAAGAAACAGCGTTTCAACAGCTTTTGGTATGGTGATATTTAGTTTAAGGAGGAATCTGTTTGATCTGTCCTCAGAATTTTCTGATGACTGGCATACCTAAACTCTTTCAGTGTCTTTTTTCTGCCTCTGATTTCCGATCCTTCAGTTGCTGCTCTGGTCTGGAACACGTTAAATGGGGACTTTGCCCCAGGTATTTTAGGAGGTCCCTTAAACTGTAACAAATTGCACCTTAAGTATAATCCATCAATGCACCAAGGATGTTATTTGCTGTCTGGAGTTGTAGTAATCAGTTCTCTGATGCGGAGCAGATGCTCCAGTTGGTTTCTGGGTGATCTCCTCATCACCGTAACACACAACTCATTTTGGGCAAGATGATATAGATTTACATTCATTTCCTGCAGACGTATCCAAACTCCAACCGCTCCCCGGCTAACTGCAGTCTTCCCCAACCTCGCCCACTCACCCAAGAAACGGCTGTTTTGTAATTGCGGGTTCATCTTTGACCCCGGCTGCAGAAAGCCGTCCCCAGTGAACTGGGTTTGATTATGAAACTTTGCTCCGTATCCAGAGGAGGTGAACTGCTCCCTCAAGAAGCCGTGACAGCGATGAGGGCGATGATGAGGAGGATGGCTGTAGTCCATAAAGGCTGTGGAGTGTGTGTGATTGTTTTTAATGGCCGCAGGTTATTCAGTCAACTGTGTTTAACAGCCATATGCTACTGTAATCACTATCGCTACTGTACAAACATGGGCTAATATGTGCATGTGGTGAGCGTCTCTGATGGTGAAAACACATGCTGGATTCCAAGTGTGTGTGTGTGTGTGTGTGTGTGTGTGTGTTACAAAGACAGAGAGACTGAAAATACAGGCAACATGTTGCTGCTGTCTGCCCTGTCCCTTCCCTGTGAGAGCCCACGAAGGCGCCCCCTTTGGTGTATTTAGCAGTTAATCTTAGTGCAACAGCTCTGATTTCTTGAGATCACACGAATGAGAAATCAAACACGCTGCGTTGCGTCCACCAGAATGGCCGCGCTCTTCGTAGGTGTGGAGTTCCTGCTGGCGTCCCTTCTGTAATGCAAAGCCGGTCACAGCAGAGAGGACTCTAATCTGCTGAACGCTGCCATTTTACAGCTACAGACACAGCTTTCATTTAACTAGTGTATCAAAAAATAAAGATCTGCCTCTTTTAATTCAACTAAAATGTAAGATCAAAGAGGTGAGGTTTTAAGTTATCTTTATTTTAAACTGAGAGCACAGGTTTGGACCATGCTGTCACGCACAGATGTGTTTGCCACTATTGATATAAAGTTTAATTTTCATGTTAGAACTTTGCTGTTTTTTACATTCCTGTAGTCTGCAGAACCCTCTTAGTAGTAAATGTGCATGTGTGTGTTTGACTAACACACAGAGCTGCAGCGGTAAACTAGAGGCCTTCAAATTGGTGCAAATTCATGCTCCCGTCAGTGGTGTAAATACTGCTCCATTCTTGTGGTGTCTACTTTCACTTTATTGAGTCTGCGTTGGCTAACGTGAACAAACCCTGTTGCTATCAAAGCAAAGCACTTTCAGAGGCCTGTCGCATCCTTTAATCTGGAACGTTTTATTGATCTAACATTCATGCAGGTCCATGGGGCTTTATCTGTGCAGCCCACCTGTTGTTAGGGTTTATTTAAAATGGTTCGGGGAAAGAGTGCGCATCATGTGAAGCCTTCCGTTTGTTCTCTCCGAAGTATAAGCAGAACAAATGTCATGGTGGTGCAAGTCGTGGGATTTTTGCCTCAATACCTGACTGCAGAGAAGACAGAGCAACATCCTGCCAAAGATAAAATGTATATCCAGAAGTCCATATTTTTATCACCAGTTTTCAACGTGTCCTTCGTAACTCTAATCTCCACTAATCCTGATTAGGGGAAGGCTCTGCAGAATAAACTGTACTCTGCAATGTCTTAACAAGGACATTGTTGTTTGTGCATCTGTGGAGACGAGCCTGACAGCTTCCTATGAGCCCTGGGATGAAAAAAAAAGCTGTATTCTGTCAACATTGATGGACGCTCTCCCCCTCACTGCCTCTCCTCTGACTTAGACTGCAGATATTCTGCTGTGCTGGAGGAAAAGAGGACGATGTGCACGTGCTCTTCTCTCCTCCGCTCTCAGAAACACAAGCTGTTGTTCTATGCAAATGATAGAAATTTTAATATTAAATCTCTGCCGTCTGACCTTCTATCTGCCGCAGAGGAACGTTGTGTAACTGTCTTTGAAGGAACCGCAGACTGCGGAGGAGGCCGCTTGTGGTTCTTCTGCGTCCATTCATTACCAATACAAGTCAAACAGGCGGAGGGGGATAGTGTTCCTTAATAAATGTTAAACTGTAGTCTTTTATATTTACTGCGAGCTGCATGACATCCCCATACAATCCTTTTTTAAGGTGCATAAAACACAAGCACAAACGACGTCAGTGCTCGGAAAACATCTTTTTTGCCAATTTAGCTTTCTCAGTGTGGAATGTTCTTGCTGTGTGTCGGTGTGCGTGTGTATGTGCAGGACAGTGTGTCACGTGCACATGGACGCAGCAGGGCATGCACATTTGGGGCCTGCTTTCTGCTGAGAGAGCGAGAGGGAGAGATTTCATAACGGGACAGACGGAAGAACAGATGAACTGAGAGGGAAAGAAAAAGAATCAGAGTGAAGGATTGAACTCAAAGATATGAGAAGATTATGGGATGGAGGAGTATAAAGTGGTTTTGTTGTATTTAGCTGGTAAAGATTTCTGCTTCTGTTTAATTTCTTTTTCTTCTGTGCGGGTATGAAATGCATAAACCTGTAAAATGATGGAAGTCCTGGAGTGTGTGTGTGTCTGTGTGTGTGTATCTCTCTCTCTCTCTGTCACAGGAATGTTGATCTGATAATGGGATTAATACAGAGAGCTACACTCATTTTTTTCCCTTCTTTTTGCAGGGTCATTGAGGACGGAGGGCATCAAGGCATCTGATGTTCTTCCTGTGCTAAAGGAGAAAGTTGCCTTTGTTTCAGGTGAGACTTTTGCTCTTTTTAAACCACAGAAGATTCCATTCCTGCCGAATAGAAGCCTACTTACGTCATCACAAATGCATAGAGTGCATAGAGTGCACGTTAATCATAAAAGCCACGTTGGAGGTCCTCTGTCTGCAGTGAAGGAGTTGAGCAGACCTCGGTTTCATGTATCGGCTTAAATTACAGCGACCTGCGTCCCTGCGTGGCAAGGCGTCCCAATCTCCTGACGGAAATGTGAACTGTGTATATTGCCATTAGCTGGAAACAATGTTAGGTTGTACCTAGCTTTAGGATTAGGTTGTCACATCCATCAGTGCAAGAGCTTCTGAGGGACACCAACGGCGATGTGATCAATAGAGGTCAAAGAGGTTAATCAACTGGTCCTCCATCACAACAGCTTGATATCTGGATTCTGAGTGAATCCGTCAGCGATGCTAGTCACGCTACGGATCTGTTCAGATGTCCTGCTACGGGGAAATGGGCAGGAAAAGCTATCACAGCCCGCTGTGGACACGACGTCTGTGTGGTAAAAGAAGCCCAGAGGACGGACGCCGTCGTTCTTCACACACTTCGACCCTGAAGGAGAACAGAATAGTGAAAAAGCGGATTTAATTCCTCACGCATTAAACCATGCATAAAATATTTCACATGGAGCAGGTTGATTGAATATGTTGACAAATAGGATTTAAATGTGAGAATGGCAGAGAGTCCTAGAGAAAGAACGTGAGAGAGATAGAATGTAAAACACAGACTGCCAGCAGCAATCTGTCATCAAGATTCCTCCTTGGATTACAGCACAGTACTCCCCCATCACACACTAACACACATACACATAATGCGATTCTCCTCGTCTGAGTAGCAGTTCCATAAACAGTGTGGTTTGTGTTTCTTGCATTAATCTAACCCAAACAGCTCCTCACACGTCATTTTTCATGCAGCGGGCGAGATGGAGCGTGGATTTTCAGAGCCTTTGGAGAGTGTGTTTTCTGACTGATGGAGCCGGGATGGAGGTCATGTTACCTATCTAGACATTTTAAAGCTATTAGTGTGAAGGAACATGCGCATTAATGGCGATGTGGCCTCCTTGGTGATAATGTAGTGGCGGTGGTTTTAGTGTAGACTTACATCTGCAGCGGAACTGCAGCGTTTACTTTGATTTTAATAATATCGAGGTAATAATAATAATGCCTCAGCCTCTTGATTCTTATTTAGTTTTAGAATTATAATATTTCCTGACCTTTATCCTCGTTTTAAAGTGTTAAAGCTGCTATACTTGTGCTGATACTGGTCCTTATTATAGTGTCAGCCCTGATAAATGATAACGATACACTGCTCTAGCGCTTATAGCAGACAGAGGTCATGTTATGTTGAGCAGTGATGGTGAAGGCTGTTCCAGACAGATTCCAGAGGGGGGCCAGTAGTAGCGTATAATAACGCCTCATCAGTCCATTGGCTCAAATTGACCATATAGAAAGGAACAATTCCTGCAAAACTACTACACACATCATAAAAAACACAGCCGACAGCATCACTGTGTGTAGTGTCAGGAGTGTTTTTAAATACCTGTGTACGGTGCTACAAGCTGATTCTTCTCATGTCCAGGTGGGCGAGATAAAAGAGGAGGACCCATCCTTACCTTTCCTGCCAGGAGCAACCACGACCGAATAAAACAAGAAGACTTGAGAAGGCTGGTGACCTACCTGTCGACTGTTCCCAGGTGAGTCCCACCACAAACAGGGTCATGCGAAAGGGGCTACAGGAGATAACGGAGGGAAGGAGCGGAGACTGAAGTGCCCGGTGGAGTGCTTCAGTCCTGTTCACCCCGAGGAGTCAAGTGTTCCTTTCTTCCCCGCCTGAGAGCAGCGAGTGATTTGCATCAGCATCAGTGCTGCTGTGTGTGTGCAGCAGACAGCAACAAGTCTGTCACACTCCTGAGAATGCTGCAGGGAAGGGAGCTCTGGGGAAAATAAATTATTTATCAGTCATGGAAAAGCTCTTAATTTCCCTCAAATCGAATCAGCTTCCAAGGAGTCATTGTCATGAAGGACAGGCTGACATCGGGCGTAGATATTAATGTGCCCCTCGAAGACAAATGAAAATCAAAACACCTTCAATGTCGGTGAAATTATCAGGCGACTCGCAGTTGAAAGGATTTACAAGGAGACTTGTGAGTTTAACCTGCACTGAGAATAACAGTTGAACTCGCTGACATTATTATTTGATCCCCATCAGCCCTGCTCTGCTTCCTCCTGCTGTTTCCATGGTAATGAGTTTTTGCTTTCCTGAGGCAGATTACAACGGATGTGCGTTTGATTAAATTGTTTTAATAAAAGTTCCCTCTGTGTGTGTGTATGTGTGTGTGTGCGCGTGTGTTTGTGTTTGTGTGAGAAAGGCACAGGAATAGACACACCGTGTGTTATTATTATTTTACATGCATTTACATGCGCTGTTGTTACTGTTTTGGACCTGTCCCCTCACCCCCCCCCCCCAGTGAGGATGTGTGTAAACGCGGCTTCACCGTCATCATCGACATGCGCGGCTCTAAGTGGGAACTCATCAAGCCTCTGCTGAAGACGCTGCAGGAGTTTTTCCCAGCTGAGATCTGCGTGGCGCTCATCATCAAGCCTGACAATTTCTGGCAGAAGCAAAAGACAAATTTTGGGAGCGCAAAGTTCTCATTTGAGGTCAGTAGAAGAGTAGTAGTAGTAGTAGTAGTAGTAGTAGTAGTAGAAGTAGTAGTAAGTAGTAGTATAAAGAATAAAGTGTGAGTGTCTAAATGTGTGGATGCACAATCAAGCTTAAGATTTAATGAAAAATATGCATTTTGATATTTCTCAGACCAGCATGGTGTCAGTGGAAGGACTGGCCAAACTGGTGGATCCCTCCCAGCTAACAGACGACTTTGAAGGCTCTCTGGACTACAACCATGAAGAATGGATGGAGCTGAGGGTCTCCCTGGAGGAATTCATGTCCAACGCTGTTCACCTGTTGTCCAGGCTGGAGGACCTGCAGGTGAGCAGATGCATCAATGTTTGACTTAACAACAGATTGCTGGGATGTTTAACAGGTTTTAAGAAAGATGCCAACACCGCTCTGCATCTTTCAGGAGCTTCTGTCCAAGAAGGACTTTCCTGCAGATGTGGAAGGATCCCGTCGACTGATAGAGGAACACACGCAGCTGAAGAAAAAGGTTGGAGCTGCTGTCATGATAGTTACGCCTTGATTTGTGTTTAGTATCTTCTGCAGACCTCATACCTTCCCCCCATCATCTGTAGGTGCTGAAAGCTCCAGTGGAGGAACTGGACCGAGAAGGCCAGAGGCTGCTGCAGTGCATCCGATCTAGTGATGGTTTTTCGGGGAGGAACTGCATCTCAGGCTCTGCTGACTTCCAGAGTTTGGTTCCCAAGGTAGTTCAGGAAATATGCAGCTGATGCTGAATGTGGGGATCGTTTACTCATCATTCATGAACTGTGAAATGGCTCCTGATGGCCCATGCCATGTTAATCATCCTCTGTGCCAGGTGGCCAGTCTCCTGGATAAGCTGCACTCCACCAGGCAGCATCTTCATCAGATGTGGCACGTCAGGAAGCTCAAACTGGATCAATGTTTCCAGCTCCGGCTCTTCGAACAGGACGCTGAGAAGGTGACAGTGACCAACACATGACATTCATTCATGCTGCAGCCTCTACCAGCTGTTTTTTATCTTTTATTCAGTGTAGTCAGGTTGGAATTCTGAAGGAAAATACTGTGATTTGTGAGGTAAAAGTCACCACAGCAACCATTTTTACAACATTCGGGAAGAAAAAGGAAATTCAGAATTCTAAGGGATAAAAAAACTAATACACAGCACTAAAAATACTACTTTTGTACCATTTTTGGTTTATTCAACAACTTGACTTCATAACTGTAGTGTTTTTGACCTCAAAACTTAAGTGGAACTTGAAAATAGCAGAAAATGGAAATTCTCTGGGAAAGTGCGTCAGATTCGTGCACTCAGTGCCATGTGTATGTTTCCTGAACCCCCCCCCCTCCACTTTGTGGTCCAAATGAATTAGCCCATACTGTTTATACTGTTTATCCAAACAGACAAGCACATTTACCAGTTAACCCAGTGGAAAATGGGCCAGCACCGCTTTCGTCCTGCCAAGTTAAGTGATTAGCTGCGGCTGCGAGTAAATGTTTGGCTTGCCTTCATCATTAACGCACCGGCCTGTAAAATTCAGCATGCAAAACTAATTCAGTTTAAATGCTTATAGAAATGCAGAGGGCCCCGAGATATTCTGTACCATGAAATAACAAAAAAAAATACATTTTAATAGGGATTACTCAAATTTATGAATAATATTTGCAAACTCATAGCTGGCACTGTTATCTGCAGTACCAGTTAAAGCTATTTATCTATATAGATAGTATATATATATATCTATATACTGTAGATATATATATATATAAATATGTACAGTATATAGACCCCCATTGAAAAATGTGAAAGTTTGAAAAACGTTTGTATTTTTTCGTAGTTTATTTTGCCTGTGGGTCAGAGCCTGACCCACCTCGACAGACTTGTGTTTTGTTTGTAAGATTCTAAGTGCTGTTGACTGGACGCACACACGCTCGGAGACAGATGGGCGTCAGCAGGCTTGTTGTGTTATTTCCACACAGAAATCCACAGGCCCGACCTGCAAATATTTACTGTAAAGCAAGCAGAGGGAAAGGGCACGTGCGCACAAAGTTTTGTCTATATCACACGGCGAAGTGTGGGCGGATGCGCGCTTTGCAGGAAAAGATTTAGACCATCAGAGAAACGACTCTGACTCCAGATGATTTGGTAACCATGGCAACCAGATTCAGACAGAGAAACAACCTTGATGGTTTTTTTTCTGCAGATTGAGGATTTTAACCAGCAGATGTTCTTTTTCACAGGACCTGGTCATGTTGTTTTGTTGCACTCAATCACGTTAACATTTAAACACTAACTTTGCTGTAAATGTTAGATTAGTAACACATGTTTCAGCAGGGTAATTAGTGTAGTCTTGACCTGGAAACCAGCTTGCTTGAAGTGGAATTTCGAAATCCTGCAGAACTTTCGACAACAAAATGCAAAAAAATGAAACTTGGGTATGTAGTTGTAATTAAAAAAGAAAAAAAAGATCAGTTGGAATCGTGTGCATTTCTGCTCAGCGTATTCACTGCTGATGCGGCTTTCAGTTCAGTTGTGACAGCAGGTAGAATTCTGTGCGGGTGTGCAAGTCAAGTCCGACTGACTGATCGGCCTTTTTTCCTGACGAAAACAGAAAATAGAGTCCAGTATAACATGATAAGGTATGACAGTGTGTCAAAATAAAGCATCTGTGTGTGTGTGTGTGTGTGTGTGTGTGTGTGTGTGTG
>BJFM01000415.1:89233-106820 GCA_016586285.1 Arothron firmamentum
TGTGTGTGTGTGTGTGTGTGTGTGTGTGTGTGTGTGTGTAGATGTTCGACTGGATCAGCCACAACAAGGAACTGTTCCTACAGAGTCACACAGAGATTGGCCGGAGTTACACGCACGCCGTGGAGCTGCAGACTCAACACAACCACTTCACCATGAACTCTATGGTAACTAGTATCAACAACAGTTTTGGCGTTAAATCACAATACTGTGTGTCACAGCTGTTGCTGCACAATCACACCTTCTTAATCTCTTCATCTGTCTGTCAGGTTCTACTCTGGGCATGTAGATCAAATAAAATGTTTTTAAAATGCTAATTTAACACATTTATTTGCGTTCATGTTGTCATCTTTACATAAAAATCTTAATTCACAGAGTAAAACCGAACTAACATCGTTATCTTTTTCAGATCAGGATCAGTTAATCAGCACCTGGTTACCAACAATGTTTCATTGGTTTCTTTTTCCAGAATGCCTACGTAAACATCAACCGGATCATGTCGGTGGCGAGCCGTCTAGCCGAGGCCGGTCACTATGCCTCCACGCAGATCAAACAGATCTCGGGTCAGCTCGATCAGGACTGGAAAAGCTTTGCTGCTGCGCTCGACGAGCGCTCCACCATCCTCACCATGTCGTCCGTCTTCCACCAGAAGGCCAAACAGGTGCATTAACAGGAAATTCCCTCATTTAACAAAGGCGCTTTTCTCCCTGTGGGGTCCTGCATCACACAGGGTGAAGGTGTCACCGGGTCCCGTCGATTCATTTCTGTCCATCAAACTGTTTCGTTGCTTGTTCTCGGGAGGTTGGCATGGCAACAGCTGGGGCTGGTTTGATTCCTGCGACCCCGTGACTTCGAGTGTTTTAAGAGAGCTCAAAGTGAGCAGCAGAGTGAAGTACTTCTTGACATCAGATGAATTGTGAAATGAATGAAAGCTCAGGGATGTTGAGAATTGTTTGCTCTTCCAGCTGTCTTTTTTTTTTTTGCAACACGGCATTTATATGAACAGTAATGCACTATGTGATGATCCGTGTTCGGATGAATTAATGTCTTCTTCTGCCGTATTAAATGCTTCGTTTCCCTCAGTTCCTGTCGGAGGTGGAGGCCTGGTGTAAGGTCTGCAGCGAAGGAGGGTTACCATCTGAGATGCAGGAGCTGGAGCTCGCCATCCACCGCCACCAGAGCCTGTACGAGCAGGTCACCCAGGCGTACACCGAGGTACAGCAACGGCACGGTGACAAAATCCAGATGAGCTGCAGTGATGTATGTAGGCTGCACAGTTTGAGGGATGGAGAGTGTGCAGCCTGGAGTTTATCTTGACACTGGCCGTGACTGGCTGTGACATCATCGCTCTGTTGGTCAGCTCCTGCAACGCCGTTGTCCAGACCTGCTGTCTGGGAATGTACCCACACGTCTTCACTGATGTCTGGCGTTTTATCTTTAGGCGGACTGCTGTAGTGTTAGCTCATGTGAGACTTATCTGTAAACAGATAAGCTACAGTAGACAGAGCTGCAGTAACATCGTGGGCAGCGGCTCACACTCGGGCAGCTTGCTTTGGCAGCCTCTAACACTTTTTCCTGTTTCTGAAGGCGATGAAAGCATCAGTTGCCTTGTAATGGCTATTTTGCATGCCTTTACTAAAGTTTTCCTCATGTTTAATTGAATTCGGCGCACATTGTTTTGTTTTACACAAAAGCAAAGCAGAACACGGATGACTTTTATCATCAGTGCAGTTTCAGATCAATTCCTCCACATCTGTGTGTTTACACATGTGCCGCATGTGTGAGGAACTGTGGATACACTTTGGATGGACGGTGCATGGGTGCAGCCAACACATGGGAAAATCCCACAGCGAGCACAAAATTAATAATTTCACTCTTGCGTTGACTTTGCAGGCCTTTTTACAGCTGCTTGTTTGTGAGTCTCTCTGTATCATCGTGATCATCATCATCATCATCATCATGACTTCATCATTGAAGAATCTTCCATTTATTCATCTCAAAAAGATCTTGAGTTGGTTTTTGTGCTCTATGCACAGAACAGTGAGGTGGTTTGTAGCCTTTGGCTGAACGGGAGCAGAGCATAGCTCCACCAAGTGTAGAAATGAGCCTCGTCTGTCTTTTTAGGTGAGCCAGGATGGCAAAGCTCTGCTGGACGTCCTCCAGAGGCCTCTGAGTCCTGGCAACTCCGATTCGCTGACAGCCACCGCCAATTACTCCAAAGCAGTCAGTACCGTTGTGCCGCTCCTCTTCTTACAAAAGCAGGAAAGCTAAACGATTTCCATTGATATCTCGGTAACATCTGAGTTTTGTTGCAGGTTCATTGCATCCTGGATGTTGTGCATGAGGTCCTCCACCATCAGAGACGTCTTGAGAATATCTGGCAGCATCGAAAGGTCCGACTGCACCAGAGGCTGCAGCTGTGCGTGTTCCAGCAAGACGTCCAACAGGTACACACACACACACACACACACACACACACACCACACAGAAGACATGGCATACAAGGCAATTCCAACTGACTGGAACAGACATTACATCCTGGATGCGCAAATAGGGCTATATGGTGACAGGGAAATACCATAGCGGCCTGTTGAATATCAGCATGTGGCCCAACACAGACACAGCAGTGGTGTGACAAAAGAATCCCCACGACATGCTCGTCCATGTCTGTAGTCTCCCCATCGCAGTTTAGCGCTTTGTGGTGTGAAAAAGCCTGAAATCAAGTTCTCACAGCAGATCAACGCTCTGCTGGTAGCAAAACACATATTTCAGAGACGTGCAGACTGTGTGGCTTTGGAAAGCAGAGATTCCTGGATACTCTAGCGCTGTATGTTGAATGACATCCATGTGGAGGAGGACGAGGTTGTATTATTTTACTTTCTTATGTGCAATTGTGGGTGGAAAATAATTCTCCGAGCGCCACTGTTGTATTGAAACCCATGGAATTTCTGTCAAGAAGCTGCATGCATGTGTTTTTTATTCCAGATCTTGCAAGGCTGGAGTGCGTCTGCTAAGCCAAGCCAATATCCTGTCGATTAACAGCAGTGACATGGTCCTGGCCAGGTCATCTTTAGTGCAGTTTTAATTGTCAAATATTGGGAAGTTCAGAGCAGAACCCAACCGCTGTAACTCAATGAGTGAAGTTATGTGACTCAGTAATTCACTTAAGTATCCATTAAACACTTAATTCTGACTCCATACCACTGCATTTTTCAGTATCTTGCAGTATTCACCACAGCAGCCATGAGCTTTGGTGGAGAGCAGGTCGTAAACAAAAGTCTCACCATTGCTGAATTCATTAAAAAAGAACCGAGGCTTCTGTTTTGTTCCTGTTATCTGTTAGTGGAGCACACGCTGACATAATCAAAAAGTCACAGCTCATCTTTCCTCCCGTTGTTCAGAAACTGCCAGCTCCATCAACTCGAGTGTTGGAAGCAGAGACATTTTACTGACTTCCTGCACATGCAGCCATTTGGGCTCTTTCCCACTCACGAGGGAGTCAACATAATAAAGTACTGCCTGAATTTACTCTTTACAAAGCTAGTTTTTGTCCTCTCAGACAGTTCTTGTCATGTCCGTGTGTGCTGGAGTGTTTGGTTTTGACTGTTAACTCAAAGCAGACGTCCTCTGAGGCGTTTTTGGCGTTTTCAGCATGTCCGTCAGTTCTTGCCCCTCATACTCGACACAACATGCGCTCATCAGAGCTGCTGCAGTGGGAGTGTAGGGCCGGGGTGACCGTCTCCTGATGAGATTTTTATTTGATTCTCTCAATGTATGCGTCATATAATCTGTCCAGAACACCGTTAGCTCGGCTGTTGTCAGGGTGACAAACAAAGAAACAAACCGAAACATATTTGTTTAGTATTAATAAATGAACATTGCGTTCATCGGTAAAAAGTCACAGCTAAAGTTGTGGCTACAAAAAGGTCATGACCTGTTGTTGCACAGAGAATGGATCATAAACCTGCACACAGCCACCAGGGGGATTCAGATGTTTTGGCTTCACTTTGTTCTCATGTCTTCCTTCCTTATGTTCAGTTAATCGACTCAAATCCAACCAGTTTAACCATTGTGGGGATGTGTTTTTGTGTTTGTTTTTTTAAAAAATGCATTTGTTAGTGCTTTTATTGTGGTGGCTGACTGATATGTGCTGTATTTTCAAATCAGTCCCCTGACATAGAGAGAAACACAGCATCAAGAAGGACTGCAAAACCAGTAAAGAACGGTCCAGTTTGTATGCCTTTATACGACCCGAGAGAGTGTGAGAGAGACAAAGAGACAGAGAGGGAGAAAATAGTGAGGTAATAAGTGATTGTATCACGAGGTTATAAATCTGGTCAAGACCAAGCTTTGCCAAGTCCTAATCTCAATGCATCATTTTCTACGAGGCCCCAGACAGCGTTGCGGCACACGCGGCGACACAGAACAGCTGACAGGCACACGCAGAAGGGCGAGAAAATGGAGCAAGCGCCACTATCAGCTTATACCAATAGTATATAAATCATTAAAAACAAGGCTATTTCAGCCAGTATTGTTAGGTTACAGGATATATGTTACCCTGGAGAGGAGGAGAGAGATTCAGGAACACAGGCTGACAGAGAACATGTGCACCGTATGGTTTCATTTGGCTCTTGTAGCTGCACATCCAGCTGGAGTTCTCCGTGTTGTGACCTTCCTGCGATCTCTCGGCGGCTCCAGCTGGACTGACTGCGCTGCGGTGATGTCATGAGTTAGCGCAACGTCCATTCAGACATGCTTTTCCTTCCAGATCCAGAAACCGTCAGTCTCAGATGATGTGTTAATGTGTTAGTTAGATGTTTTGATAAAGTGCCTTGAAATCGGAAGCTTGATCTGCTGGTCTTGAAAATAATATTTCAGGACTGATAATATAATAATGCATTTTCACTATTTTTTATGGTGTTTTCTATTATTTCATGCAAATATATCTGTTGGATTCATCTCCACTAACACCACCTCTGTTCGGGGCTTATTGCATGAAGTCTTCATCATCCACTGAGCGTTGACCCAATTTCCCCTGCAGATCATGCTGGTTTCATCTCCTTTATTTTTAATTCATGAGCCCTGAGACGTTTTGTCAAGCTGACCTGTAAAAAAACGATGCAGCGGCGGGGATGAGCTTTAATCTTCTGTGCAGGTTTTAGTGACCGGTGCGTTTTGCTTCACTCAGGTGATAGACTGGATCGAGAACCACGGTGAAGCATTCCTCAGCAAACACACCGGTGTGGGGAAATCTCTTCACAGAGCCCGGGCGCTGCAGAAAAGACACGACGACTTTGAAGATGTGGCTCAGGTGAGGGTCAAAAAAACATCAATCACAGAATTTTGTGTCTTTTCATGTCTTTGTGCTTAAATGATACCGCCACGGTGCAGGTTCTTGTCTGAGCTCTCTCTCTTCTCATAATATCATAGCAGAGGTCAATTCCTGTCATGAACATTTTCATGTTTGTTTTTATTGAGCGTTTAGGCACTTTGCCTTGCAGACATCTGCAAGTAATCTGCTCTGATTAATCCCAAATTTTCAAAAACCACCGTGTCTGGTGATGGCAGGAAGCAGTCAGACGCGCTTCTACCCAACCATATATGGTCACAAGCCTTTTGCGAGTGATCTCCAGAATACCGCTCCTGGATTTGAGGAATTTTGCTCTGCAATATCATGTAGGAAACAAACATGCAGCAGACTGGGACAAGTTTGAAAAACTTGAGTAAATCTGGTGCTGAAGCGCAGAGTCAGCGCTGTAGAGGAAGTAGTTTGTTTTCCAAAGTGTCGCTTTCAGATTCAGTTGGAGCTTTGAAGGCTTTTTAAGTGGATAATTTCTGCTTATTGAGCCTGTCAGGTTGCCTGAATGTATTTGTTTAAATGTCAACAAGACGTGTCTTGCGTGCTTTTGTTCACTTTTCGGTTTTCAAATGCCCTGAAATAGTGCTGCAAAAATACTGAAACGGTGCTTCAACGTGCAGGACGAGACAGACCCAAACACACTTTTACTGAGTTTCTGAAAACAACCACAAGGCAATTTTATCTTTTTTCTTTCCTCTTACTTCACACAGCCTCATTTCCGCATGTTTTAGCCTTGAAAGAAGCAAATGCTTCAAATATGTGAGAAGTTTTATAAAACACCAAGCAGCTGAAAGAAAGTTAAGAAGTCATTTATCAAGGACTTTTGTTTTCATAAAACCCTGAGGTATTTTTTCCAGCATAGACGCAAACTATTTTGCAAATTCTTCGTTAAAAGCTAAACCATCAGCAGACAGAACCACGTACAGACACAAATGTCATTTGAAAGGCATGATAATTTGCTGTGATGAATGTGGGGCACTATTTAAATGTTTCAGGGGAAAAAAAAGGCTCTCAGATCTGCAGATTTCTGTTTCAAACAGCCGATTTTCATTGAGTGATGGAATTCAGAAACCAGTGAAGCTGAGGAAAAGTGTGAATCCTCTAGATGAGTGACTGCAAATCCCATAATGAGTGTGCAATGTTGTAATCTGATGTTTAAAGTCTGGATTAGGATTAACCTTTATAACACGCTTTGGACCAGTGTCATATTGGTCACAAGCTCTCTGTTTTTTTTTTCCTCCTTTATTCGCTGATGCTAAAACATGCACATGTCATATACTAAACACACTTGAGGGTTCGTAACTCACCGACACTATAAACACAATACTTACACTATAGATTATTTTAAGCATTAAAATGTCAGCGGTATCAGTCAGAAATAATGTATAAGGCACAAATCTAATTTTTTGTTAATTCACGCCCAATAAAATCCTATTTGTGCTGCTTTACTCACATGGCAGGGAGGATTCTGCTTGCCTGTCATCTCTTTTCTATAATCCTCTCCTCAACCAAAGCAGACATACAGTGCAGGGTAATAATCTCATGTTAAATGTAATCTTAATCTTCTCCCTAATCCCTTTTAACAAATATCCAAATATGTTAAATTCATATTCTTGAATAATCCAACTTTTCTTCCCTCAGTCAAGCACCACACCCTTAACCCTCATCTCAGATGTAATATATTTTCTGAAGTTAAATATTCTAGCGTTAATCCCTCATACTTACCAAAAATAGGCCAGCATTAATCCATTATCTCCTCTTGATGAATGTGGAGAGCCTGAATGGTCAGAGGATTTAGTCCTTTTTGGGGGAGATGGAGGTGGGAGTCTTGCTGATGCTTTACGAAAGCTATAATTAATACAGCAGCATACAGCTGTGTGTGTGAATGTGTGTGCATGCGTGTTTGTGTGTGTGCGTGCGTGTGTGTGGGTGCGTGTGTGCGTTTGCTTTTATTTAAACAGGAAGGGATTCAACATGACTGATTCCTATCAAATCCTTTATGAGTTTAATTCAATTCAAATGTTCACTTAAACAATATTTAGAAATAAGAACAACATCAAATGCAAATTAAGGCCTTTAAAAATGTTAAAAAAGGGTGAAACTGCAGGCCATTTAGCATTTAAAGTCTCCTTGATTGAGGAGTAATCCAGTCGTAATACATGCAGCATGTTGAAATAAGAAGGTGCATGACTAAATCAATGTATTTACTTGTGTGCATAAACAATGTCTAGTGTTGTTTTTCTGTGTGTGTTTTTCCTTGCAGAACACATACACCAACGCAGACAAGCTGCTGGAGGCAGCGGAGCAGCTGGCTCAGACTGGAGAGTGCGACCCAGAGGAGATCTACAAGGCAGCCAGACACCTGGAAGTTCGCATTCAGGACTTTGTCCGCAGAGTGGAACACAGGAAGTTACTGCTGGACATGTCCGTCTCCTTCCATACACACACCAAGGAGGTGGGAAGCGTGCAAACACGCAGATAATGAATACTAACACATCAGACATCATACATGTGCACCTTTATAGTAAGCACATTTGAAGTGAAGTCTTTTTCTGTGCTTTCAGCTGTGGTCATGGATGGAGGAGCTGCAAAAGCAGCTGCTGGATGACGTGTGCTGCGACTCGGTGGACTCGGTTCAGAGTCTGATCCAGCAGTTTCAGCAGCAACAGACGGCCACGCTGGAAGCAACACTAAATGTCATTAAAGAGGGAGAGGAGTTAATACAACAGCTCAGGTGAGGGTGAAATTTCTGTTTGTATTCATGGCAGCGCTTTGGGATGATAAAACATTCATGCGGGCTCGGACGATGATATTAATATTCATGAAATTATTAGAGAGGGATGGGGTTTATGCAGCTGCTTCAGTAAAACTCATCCACCTCATTAAAAAGCCAATTTCAGGTTAAGATCCCCAACATTCCGTTTAATATCATTTCCACAGAGATGCAGCCATGTCGACCAATAAGACGCCCCACTGCAGTTCTATTGCACACATCCAGGGGGTGCTGCAGCAGCTGGACGAGGCCCAGGGTCAGATGGAGGAACTGTTCCACGAACGTAAAATTAAGCTGGACATCTTTCTTCAGCTGCGCATATTTGAGCAATACACAATAGAGGTGAGAGAGGCTCAGGGCTTCACATTGGCTCTCCTCTCTAGCTTGAATTTTTTTTTTTTTTTGCATCTGCGCTGATTAATAATGAGAAATTAAAAAAAATAAATAAAAAGTGCACCTGTTTAATCCCTTTGACTGATCCTGCAGGTCACGGCTGAATTAGATGCCTGGAACGAAGATCTATCCCGCCAGCTGAGCGACGCCGGCCGCTCGGGCAGCATCAGCGGCAGCAGCAGCGGCGGGAGCAGCGCCTCCTCTGGCAGCGCGGAGGACATCAGCCTAGCGGAGCAGCGGCTGAAGAGACATGCAGAGAGGAAGGCCGCCATGAACAACATGACCTATGAAGTGATGCAGCAGGGTCAGGACCTGCACCAGTACATCATGGAGGTCCAGGCATCAGGTCAAAAAAACAAAAACAAAAACAAAAAAAACCACACAACCCTTTGTTTCAGTAGAACATGTCATTTTATAGAAGGAATGTGCAATCTTCAAGATTGTTAGCAGAGCTGTTGTTATAAAATGACTGGAGTGTGTTTTTGCCCTGGTGTGTGTACAGGGATCGAGCTGACGGCAGAAAAAGACATGGACCTGGCCTCCCAGGTCCAGGAGCTGCTGGAGTTCCTCCATGAGAAGCAACAGGAAGTGGATCTCAACGCACAGCACACACACACTCGCCTGGAACAAACCCTGCAGCTGCGCCACCTACAGGCTGAGGTGAAGCAGGTAAACGCGCACAATTGAGGTCCAGCTGCTAAAAGAGAGTGGACCAATATGAGTACGCAATTGAAGCGTCTTTCATGTTTGCACGCATGGCTGCAATCAGCAAAAAAGCAGCATTTCGAAAACAATCCACATCTAACACAAACAAAAATCACTGTGACAACGGAATCTGTTTCCAGATGCTGCCGTGTTAACACACACAAATGCACACACATGTTGTGGTTTGTGATTCATCCAGTAGTTTTCAGTTCTTCCACTCACATCAGATCATATAACACAACTGTGTTTGTTCCTGCTCCAGATGAGACCAATTCCTTAAAAGGAATTGGTATGTTTATTTGATTGTATAAATGGATTTCATTGTCAGAATGTAAGAAAAACAGAGTAGAAATTAGGTTGGAGCAGCTCTGCTGTACTGGAAAAATAATGACACTGATACTCCATCAATCACTTTAACCTCCGGCTTCCATGAAGAAAAGTGAATGTGAGCATGCTGTGACTATACGGAAGTGTAATTCTGCTGCTTCACATGGATGCAGCTGAATAATTAATGAGGTTTATGGCAATAGCTAATAAATTTCACACTCAATCGTATCAGCTCACCTTCCCTACTGCACTCCTGTGGTTGTGTGCAGCTGCGGCTGATTGGACTGAGAGAACATCATATTGATTGTGGATTAACATGTATAAATAATATACAGTGCATACATCATTAAAAGGCACGGCAGCAGTGAAGCTTAGATACATGTTCTGCATAATTCTTCCACTGTTTTGCATCTTCTTGCCCCTCTGGCCTGTTCTGTTTGTCTATACTGCCCCCTACTGCTGACATTGGCCACATTTTACATCCTGTGTCACTCAGCCCGAACATAAATCTTCATCACATGCACACGGCCTTGCTCGGTGTGGTGTGACTGAGTTTCTGCCACTGTCTCTCACTGTAGGTGCTGGGTTGGATCCGTAACGGCGAGTCCATGTTGAATGCCAGCATGGTGAACGCCAGCTCACTGTCTGAAGCAGAGCAGCTGCAGAGGGAACATGAGCAGTTCCAGATGGCTATAGAGGTACACGCTCACTCTCTCACACACACACACACACACACACACACACACACACACACACACACACACACACACACACACACACACACACACACACACACACACACACACACACACTGCACACACTGCAACACACTTACTAAACAATGCTGCCTGGAACGGCCTCACTGTACTTCAGTAATGCTTTTATATTAGTGTGCACTAGTTTGTATGGAAGCATATATGAACACACGTGCACCTACACATGTGCACACTCGTTTTCTTACTGGCCCTTCAGGCTTTGATTAGTTTGATCGTGACTAACATCGGTGTAAAACAGCCCTGTGTCCTCCATCAGATGATGCAATGTTATGGCTGTTGATAACACACAAATCCTCGGTCACCTTTTGAGTTATGCAGTCAGCACAGAGATTTGTCTGGACTGTAGATGCACCTGGAACCTGAATACTAATAATACTCGCTGTGATTTCTTTCTCCTCCTACAGTCTCTCTTTCATGCTAATTCTCTTCAGAAGACTCATCAGAGTGCTCTGCAGGTCCAGCAGAAGGCTGAGGTAACTGTCAGATGTTTATCATAATAACATGGCAGACATCATCACCGTCTGACCGGCCTTCAATCTCCTGCTCCAGATGATGTTACAGGCAGGTCACTACGATCCAGAGGCCATACGGAACTGTGCTGAGAAAGTGGCCGTTCACTGGCAGCAGCTGATGCTGAAGATGGAGGACCGGCTGAAGCTGGTCAATGCCTCTGTGGCCTTCTACAAGACATCAGAGCAGGTGCACAATGAAACGACATGTACGCTCAGAGTGAGAGTGGTTCTAATCTCCGTTAACGTGGAGTTCTTGGCTGTCCTTTCTGTCCAGGTGTGCAGCGTGTTGGAGAGCCTGGAGCAGGAGTATCGCCGCGATGAGGACTGGTGCGGCAGTCACGATAAACTGGGCACGTCATCCGACAGCGACCACCTTCTACCTCTGATCAGTAAACACCTGGAGCAGAAAGAAGCCTTCCTCAAGGTCCTTTAGCATCATTTTTCTGTCATTCAAAAAGATCTCAGGGAAAAAATATAAGACATGAAAAGCTTTTCGTTAAAATTTATGCAAGCATATTTAAACACCAAAACCGAGATTTCTTGTCTTTGTGAGTTTGTTCTCATGAGCATCGTGTCCCTGTGCTCCAGGCGTGCACTCTGGCCCGCAGGAACGCTGAGGTGTTTCTAAAGTACATCCACAGGAACAATGTGAGCATGCCTGGCGCCACCAGTCATGCCAGAGGCCCTGAACAACAGGTTAAAGGTCAGTTCTGATGACATCAGGAATAAAGCACTCCCATGTCGAAGCTCTGTACTTCCGCAGAGTCTTAAAAATTCATAAAAAGAGCTGCTGTCATTCTTATGACACCACTGATACTGTGGCAACACAGACAGATGCCCACATTTGTCACAGGTGATATACGATACTGTTTGGGCTTTATAGTGTGTAATCAAACGTGTCTCCATGTTTGTGTGTAGCCATTCTGAATGAACTACTGCAAAGAGAGAACAGAGTCCTCCACTTCTGGACCCTAAAGAAAAGGAGGCTGGACCAGTGTCAGCAGTACGTGGTCTTTGAACGCAGCGCAAAACAGGTGAGTGTGTGTGTGTGTCATTGCTGATATCACAGAAAGTCACTGCAGGGTCAACGCTAATGTGAAGAGGTCAGATTTATTTTTATTTTAAATCTACTACCTCTGGCTGCTGTTTCTGCACACCTGTGTGTCTGTGTGTTTTTGTGTGTATGTATACAGGCACTGGACTGGATCCAGGAGACAGGTGAAGTTTACCTTGCGACACACACATCACCTGGTGACAGCAGCCAGGAAACGCAGCAGCTCCTCAGTGACTACCATCACTTCAGACTGTCTGCAAAGGTAAAAGATAGTCATAACAACATGACAGCTTTTAAATGCTTCCAGAAAGAATTAAAAATAGGCCCTACACTTGTTAATGCAGCTGCATTGGAATCTGGTCAGATTTCAGAATAAAATGACAAACTACTGCTTTAAACACAGTGAAAATGAATTTAAAATTAGCAAATCAGTTCACTAATTCTCTACCCGCCTCTACTTAAAATGTTTTCTAGAATTCATTTAAATTTCCAACACGAAACCAAGTTTATTAGAAGGACACAAAGATCAGCAGCTCGTCCAGGTTAACTGGAGCTGCGAGTGCATGATTGTTTTAACAGCAAACCAAGGACAAGGTGAAGCTGCTGATCCAGCTTGCAGACAACTTGGTGGAGAAAGGCCACGCGCATGTGACTGAGCTGAAGCGCTGGGTGAGCACGGTGGACCGCCGGTACCGGGACTTCTCGTTGCGCATGGCTAAATACCAGGAGAGCCTAGAGAGGAGCCTGGGCGTCAGCTCTGAGGTGGATGCATGCAGTTCAAACATAAATACAGACATGTAGATGATGAAACACTCATATAAACGTTTGAAATGTTTCACTACGCAGGACACCAAAGACCTGGAGTTGGACATTATTCCCGCCAGCCTGACAGATGACCAAGCAGTAAAACTTCGGGATCCCAACCATGAAGTCAATGAGGAAAAGAGGAAGTCTGCACGGAAGAAGGAGTGAGTTCCTGAATCACTGAAACACATTTTACATCTTGTTTTGTTCTTGCCTGCGGTGTTTGCTCATAACTGTTGTCCTGCCTCAGGTTCATTATGGCCGAGCTGCTGCAGACAGAGAAGACATACGTCAGAGACCTCCAGGAGTGTCTGGAGGTGAGAATAAGCATTCTGATATGCGCCGCGTAAATAAGAAATAAAAAAAAATATGCTTCATGTATGTCTGTATCTGCCTGTCTGTTAGACCTACCTGTGGGAGATGACCAACGGTGTGGAGGAGATTCCTCCAGGCATCACCAACAAGGAGCATGTCATCTTTGGCAACATGCAGGACATATATGACTTTCATAACAAGTGAGAGGCACCTCAACTCCTCTTCTGGCTTCGTGAAGACAAGCATCCATATCACGATATTCATTGTTAAGCACTTCTTTCTATAATTTCACCTCCTTCATGTTTGCATCTTTGCAGTATTTTCTTGAAGGAGCTCATCAACTATGAGCAGCTACCAGAGGATGTCGGTCACTGCTTCGTCACCTGGGTGAGCTTTAGCATTTTATTCTGGATGATTTCTTTTGGTTATGATAGTGGTAAATCCTTACCTTTCTCCTTTTTTCCAGGCTGATAAATTCCACATCTATGTAAATTACTGTAAGAATAAACCCGACTCCAGTCAGCTCATACTGGAGCATGCTGGCACCTTCTTTGACGTAAGTGAAGCCCATTATTTTGTCACACCGTCACAACAATATCACAAGACATCGTGTGTCTTATTGTGATGCAAAAGTCAGGGAATCAAAGACCCTTTAATTGAAAAAATAATCTGGGACTGTTATCAATTATTCAATAGTAAATCTCCAACTCCAGTATGGCGGTTTTAAACGTTAACATGTAATTCTAGATTACATCGCTAGATGGTGCCATTTAACCACTTGAAATGTTCAGCTTTGCCGCGAGCAGAATTTTTTTCCTATTTTTGTTCTTGTTCTTGTGGTTATAGTTTTACTTTAATTTCATCAATATATGTTCAAAAAGGACATCCAACAGCGACGTGGATTGGCTAATTCCATCTCCTCCTACCTCATCAAACCAGTCCAGAGGATAACCAAATACCAACTACTGCTTAAGGTAGATGCAAACACATAAGACCAAACACTAATTATTTTTGTTACAATATTATGTATATATTTTTTTGTTATAATTATTTGGAATTTTTTACAAAAGAGTCAAACTTTGCTATGTTCTCTTCAAATTTGACTACATTTCTTTTTCATTCTCCTGCAGGAACTACTGTCTTGCTGTGAGGAGGGTAAAGGGGAGATTAAAGATGGCCTGGAGGTGATGCTCGGTGTTCCAAAGAGAGCTAATGATGCCATGCATCTGGCCATGTTGGAAGGTAAATCACTGTGGGTAGTTGTAATCTGGACCTTATAATAATGTTTCTTATATTTGTTTCTGTTTTGATAAAAATTGTAAAAAAAAAAAAAGAAGAAAAAAAAAAAAAGAAAACACTGTTTGTTTTTTTCTGTCTGAAGAGTGTGGGTTGGACTTGTAACAATGTCACATCTTTTTTTTTGCTTCTCCTCCCTTCCCTCAGGGTTCGAGGAGAACCTGGAGGTGCAGGGCGAGCTCATCCTGCAGGACAGTTTCCAGGTCTGGGATCCTCGCTCGCTGATCAGAAAGGGAAGAGACCGGCACCTCTTCCTCTTTGAGTTCTCACTGGTCTTCAGCAAAGAGATAAAGGACTCAGCCGGCAGAACCAAATACCAATACAAGAACAA
Source organism: Arothron firmamentum (assembly GCA_016586285.1). NCBI lineage: Eukaryota > Metazoa > Chordata > Actinopteri > Tetraodontiformes > Tetraodontidae > Arothron > Arothron firmamentum. Next base: position 103,876 of record BJFM01000415.1, read on the forward strand.
ACTACTGGTGAGTGTTCTGCTGCGCTGTGCTATTTTGATCATGTTTATGGTGAAGTGCAGCAGGTGTGTTGCTTCAGGTCAGTGGCCGACTGATCTCTGGTGTTTTATCTATTCATTCTCTTTGTGTATACACATAAAGCAGGTGTGTTTTCCACATATGTCACTGTTACATTTGTCCTGTTTCCTTGACATCTTGCAGACTTCAGAGTTGGGTGTGACCGAGCACATCGAGGGTGATCCCTGTAAGTTTGCTCTCTGGGCAGGAAGAACCCCGTCTTCAGACAATAAAACCGTCCTCAAGGTACTTTTAAACTGGACTACAAGTTGTCGCCTCTGTTGTGTTTATGTACTGTCAGTTTGATGGTTGTTGTATCACTGTTCCATCAGGCTACCAGCATGGAAGCCAAACAGGAGTGGATTAAAAACATCAGAGAGGTGATCCAGGAGAGGATGACTCACCTGAAGGGGGCGCTGAAGGAGCCTCTTCATCTCCCAAAAACACCAGCGCTGACCAAACCCAGGAATAACCCCAAGAGGTAAATTATAGTAGAACATTACTGAAGCAGTTAAAAGAACTTAAAATTTAGGTCCTTAATCCATCAGGTGTTGATCATTGAAATCAGTCAAATGACAACTTTGGTCCACACCAGTGAGTGTAATATGAAATAAGAATGATCCGCCCTCACATGTGGAAGCAGTGGCATTAAGTCTGTCCTTTAAAACAATGTGAGCACAAGGGACAAAACTGAAATTGTCACATTCCGTGTTTGCTCAGGGAGGGAGGCGAAGACGGAGACAGCCAGGGCGACGGCAGCAGCCAACCAGACACCATCTCCATCGCCTCCAGGACGTCTCAGAACACCGTAGACAGCGACAAGGTAGAACACACGCCGGAATCTGTGACGAGCTGATGGCTCGCAGCTGTCCCAGCCCTACAGGGTTTCCCAGGCAGTTACTGTGGGCGCGAGCAGGGGCTGCGTAAGGCAGCAGTTGCAGGGAGACCCAGGCTGGGGTCGTGTGTGTTTTCTTGGGTACTTGAGGTCAGCGTGATGGTCTCTTGAAGTTTGGATGAGGAGAAAAGTCATCACATGGTCACAGAGAAGCAGTTAGTGATGAAAGGCCTCTTCAGGTTGTGCGCAGGCATTTGTGCAAGTGAGGTGTACCGAGCAGCCTCTCACATACAAGTAAGCCTGTTTTTAACCTTCATCAGAGCTCCAGTCATGATTTCAGACATGTGAAGTCTTTGCTTTTAATAATATTGATGCAATATGAATTTGAGTCTTTTTAGTGGATATACAATGTCCATTAGGGTGAAGGTTAAATAGGATGTGTATGAATGAGGGGTGTTTAGCTTTATAGGGGCAGATTAATTTGCAAGCAAGCAAAAACTTTCATATTTTTGAGGGTTTGGTCTGGCTGATGTTTTTCTTCTGATTCCACATTTTATTAGTTGGTTCAAATCAAACTTGTTGTTGGCAGGTGCAGCCTCCATGTTGCCAGACACACACACACACACACACACACACACACACACACACACACACACACACACACCCGCCTACGTACGACCCAAACAGATGTCAGTCATGGCCTCCCACTGTAAGGTTACACAGCATGGCCTTTTCACTGTGCAACCCCACGCCTACACACTACCCTGTTCTAAATGTCATCAACACACACACACACACACACACACACACACACACACACACACACACACACACACACACACAGGCTGCTCTTTTACTCAACCAGGGTTCGTCCAGCTGTGCATCAAGTTTCTCGGCCTGTTAACTAATGTATATTCTAAATTCGTTGCAGTGCGTATGTTACTCCGCATGCATATTCACGCAGCTCTAACCGACTTAAATGTTATTTAGATTTTCCTGTGTTCCCACCTCTTCATGTCCAACGTAAACACAATAATGAATTTTCCCAGCCTGTGCCGAGTGTGGGTGTATTGTTGTTCTGCTCCTATTTGTTGTTTCTCGGATTTAGAAAAATCTGGCTTCAGCTATTTTTGGGTTTGCCTTTTCTGCTTTCATGAAAACATTGAATTAAAAAACAAAAAGGATGTTTTGATATGTTCCTTATTAAATCTGCTGACACAGCACTTCAGAATGTTTCGCCGGTCTTCTGCCTCACTGTGATTGGCTGCAGAATCTTTTACGCTGGGCCTTTAAATTTCGCCTTCACCCCCCTTATTGGTATCATATGTCATATTCACTCAAAGATTTCAGAAAACACATCTGGAAATATGCCCACTGAGCTAGTGATGCATTCTTTGCATCCATAGTGTCTCTGACGTCAAATTCTCGCACCTCGACAAATAAATGCTGAATGAATGAAGAAAAGGATGAGCCTTTTTGTCATTCTTGCTGCATTTTCCTCCATGTCCACACTCTGCTCTCCCTCCCTGGATCCCCCTTAGAGTGCCCACCAGAAAATGCAACCCCTTTTTTCTGTCACCCTCTATTTCCCCCACTTTGCGCTGCTATGGCCGCCCAGAAGTGGCTTAGTCAGATGTTCCAGTGCCTGTCTGCGTCTGGAGGATATACTGTACTCTGTGTGTGTAGACAGGGTGGGACGCTGCTCTGGTGGTTTTGGATTAGTATTATACGGCACACTTTTGTTTTTTCTTCTTTTGCCATTATTGTTGTATTCGGAGTGTTGTTGTTGTTGAATCTGAACTTTGCAACCTCTGCGTAGCGGTTTTAAGTAAACTAAAATGCACTAGTTTGCAGACACCACCAAAACAGCAGCACTTATGTAACTTGTAAAACTGTCTGTGGCCCCTGAAGACGGTCCAGGTTTTCATCTAGCTACAAAGGCAAGATTTTCCCGGTTTTGTGGTTTTCAACGGCAGTCCTGGAACAACTATTTCAAATTGTCAGTTCAGCCACGGCCAGGATATGACATTTTCTGCTACTTTTTTTTTTTTTTTT
>BJFM01000415.1:119086-133889 GCA_016586285.1 Arothron firmamentum
ACAGAATTAATGGACAGAGACACATTAGCTAAAGTCTTTGCCTCCATGTTTGTTCAGTGTACTTGTGTCTTTATCCAGGAAGCACATATGTACTTTTATAAACTAAAAACCAGCTATTTTTGCACTTAGTAAGCATATTTCAATTCCAGTTAAGTCAAGTTTCCAAGAGTATTCCTGTAGATCAGATGTTTTTATCTCTAATGGCATGTCATATTATCTACTCCCACTCCTCCGTCGTATAGCTATGTCCCCACCTCTCTCAACTTTTATAAATTTGCACTGGAGTTAAGTGGAGGAACAGGTTTGGCCTTGTTGCCAAACTGTCTGTTTGATGAATGAGGATTTTTACTGTGTCCCAGTGACTTGTTGGCAGGCTGACTGTCTCAGGCTTGAAGTGAATTGTGTCATGTAAAGTTAACATTGGTCATCTTGAAATTTATCCATTTAATTCCTCTATTTGCTGAGAGATGATCAGTTAAATGCAAAAAGCAGCCATGCTGAATGCCTTTAGAGGGCCAGCCTGTCGCTGAGATGAATGAACGCTCTCCAACTGAGGTCACAAAACCGTTTACGGTTTCACGATTGTAAAGTGAAAGATACCTAAATCCTTCAGCACACACGAGCATAATGAAACTGGTGTAAACACACACACAGTGCCTCAATGAGACACCTTAATGGAAGTCTCAGAGCTGTAATCGTGCTGCTTTAAAGACCCAGTTGAAGCTTATTTAATCTGCGCAGCTTCCTTTTGACTTGGTACCGCTGGGGACCGAGTGTTTGTGAGTGTTTGTGCAAATCTCTCCGCCTAATCTGGTGTTTGTAACAACAGTGCAACCAAATCTGCAGCGGCGCAGGAGAGGTATGAGAAGTATGTCATCATGCCAGATTACTGTCTTTCAGCTGTTGACAACAAATATGTTGGTCCGGGTCTATAAACAAACATTACTTCTTTCATTCCCTGTTAGAATAAACTATGTGGTTAATCTAGGTGTCCTTTATTTGCTGCATTAATAGTTTAGACGTCTAATAATCACGATAACAGTTGAGTTCATTATTGTCCTGTGGTTTTTCTGACCTATCTGTGAGCTGGTTGGATGCGATAAAAATCTTCTCAACTGCTGGGCAGTGCATAGTTGAAGTGTTATTTTAACCTTTTTTACGTAGCAATCATATGATAAACTCTGCTTTTTACGCTATAATAATGTGTGTCATTCCAGGATGGAGAGTGTGCATGAGAATGAGAGCTCTCCAGAGAGCGGTTCAGTATCCAGTGACTGAATGTCATGGGGGTGGTGGTGGGTGATTAAAGATAGTGAGTGATGAGGATTAACAGTAGGCCGTCTGTCCTACTGTGCTTCTGCACAACAAAAGATTCCTTGTTTGGTCTCACCTGACTTTGGCTGTCAGTGTGACACTGGTGTTCTCTGCAGTAACACTGTATTCAGTGTTCTGGGAGCTCAAACTGAGACATTCTTTGAGGTATTACCTCATAAATGTACACTAGAGTAGTGTCAGAGTTATTACCTTTAAAGTGAATATTTTAGTGAGAAAGAGAAGCTGCAAAACGTCTGTCAGAAATTGTCGTATTGGTGCTACTTTGCCGTTAGAGAGCCTCTAGTCTAGATCAACATGTTAAGGAGCATTGAATGCCTCGTACAAGAATGTGTGACAAAAAAATTCTACTTTTAATTATCTTTTAAACACTGACCTTCAGGACAAGCTCTGTGTTAGAACAAAAGTGCAGATATTCACTGTTTTCATACATATTATAACTATTTTATGCATTACATCTGGCCTCCATCAGGACTTTTCAGTGTCTCCAAACTGCACCACCACCACTTAAATCAGGAGATCATCATGTACTCTCATGCTGATGCGACTGCTTTTGTGCTGCTGCTGCAGAGACCTGAGGATTTTACCTTCAAGCTAATGTGGACTTGAAAAACATGACTTTTTTGTGCTTTAGAAATGAGTAGTCAGCTGACAGAAGCTCCTCCACTGTCACATTTCTGGAAAGGACAGAACTAAGAGGTGTTCTGCGAGGAACTGTTGTTTGGGAGTGCCAGTCCTCACGTGGACCAAAGGCAGGCCTTGCAAAATATAAGTTCTGCCTGATTAGTCAGAAATTTGCTAGACTCCTCACAATGACTGGAAGTTGCAGAAGAGCAACTGTTGTTGAGCAGCTGTCCTGAAGGAGTTTCTGTGGTCAGCCAGCTGTCAAGGTCGTCTGTGAGTCACAGCAGTTCTGCAAAAAGCAGACACAGGTGAACAGCTGACCTCTGGCACCTCTCCCACTCCGGCAAACGCATGACTGGGTCTGCAGTCAGACGTCAGAGTGTAACCAATGAAACAGTCAGAAGAATTGATGGCAGAGAAAGGGAGAAATGGAGGAAAGCAGTGTTGACAGGCACTGTGTGCTTTGGTTACCTGCGACAGAACAGGTGCCTCACCGAGTCTGTCTGATCATGAGAGTCAGTAGCAGTTTGGAATGGCAGACAGTGACTCTCTTTAATGAAGCAATTTGTATTTTCTATCTGACATCTTGCAGGTTTTTCCAGATCTAAAGTGGTGTTTAATTTTGTGTATGCGTGTGGCTTAGTCTTAATCTCCCTCTGACTTTAAAAAGGGATTTAACTACATCTACTTTTGGCCGTCTGCACATTTACTTCTCTCTTTTTGTTGTTATTGATTAGCTGCGACAACTCCTCAGTTGAAAGTGTATTGAAGTTTGCTGAGTTATTCTTTAACAAAGGAAGGTGTGTGTGCATATTATAGCACATTCAGCCATCCATCAAACACCATTACAGCCACCATTATTCAAGCATACAGAAGAGCCAGCTGATATTGGAACCAATCTGTTAAACACTCTTGACATGTGACCTATCGAGTATTTTGTTGTGAAACTAAATGGAAAAAAAGCAAATACTCAAATGTGAGTGAGAGAAGAGTGTAAGTAGGACATCAACATCTATTTTTGTAAACTGCAATTTATCCATGGTTGTAAAACCGAGGTTAAGAGTCAGGAGTACACCGTGGACAATTCAGAAATCCTCCACTCACACGCTCAGTCTCACTGTGGGGACAGTTTGAAGATTCCGGTTGCACGTGTATGCAGAACATGAGATTAGGAGACAACGAACACCAAGATGAGGAGATCCAGGCTGGGATCTGGTCTGCCTGTTTAATGTGTTGAAGAACCAGGTGTACACAGACCTGTGCTTTTCTAGATTAGAGATGAGCAGATGGTGTGTTTCACACCAGCTTTCTTACTTTTTGCTGTGAAGTGTATCCATCAAGAATATATTTTTCACAAAGCAAGAGAGATAAAAAAAGCCCCTGGATGACCTTGGAGACCTTGTGAGTTGTGCCAGTGCCACAGTGCTGACACAGTCAGATGACGGCTAAAGTAGCAGATACATGAAACCACAGTAAACACGCAACCATAACTTCTCAAGAGTCAAGGACCCTTGCTTGTGGCTAAAAGCCTTCTGAGAAAACACAATGCACGTCATTCTTCTCCTGATGCCGCATGAATGTTAGCGAGCAGAGAAAACGTGTTATTTTGATTATGTGTGGTTGGGGGAACACCAGGAGGTTCAGAGGGCCTAAGTTAGTCCTTCTGCATGTCGTTGGTCCTGACGAAGAAGGTGAACTCGATTCTTACCGTCTAGATGGTGCGTTTTGTTTTTTGCCATCTGTGGCTCAGTACTTGACATTTGTGTGTAGGCAGGAGATATTTAAAGGTTACCTCTGATTATGGAGCAAAAAACCCTGGAAAATCCATCCGACCCTTCCCATTTCCTGCCACAAACACACACACACTTGCCACAAAAGCCGCAGCACATAGCTCCCAGTGCCTTGTGTGATGGCAGCTGATCAACCAGTGTTCTCACGCGCGAGACACACACACACACACACTACAGGTATACACCCATGTGGAGGAGTTGTTTTTCATCCCTATGTGAAATAGCGCACATCACAATTCCAACTTTCATTTAAATCCAGTCAAAGATTATTCCCCCCCCGCTCTCAGGACTGATTAGTTTGAATTAATTGAGTAATAATACATTTTGAGAGAGAATCAGTCAGTCATAAATGGTGAGTTGTGTGACTGCAGTTCCCTGACTGTTCTGAGGTGATCTGAAGTGAATTTCGAGTCAAAGCATTCCTCAGATATCACATAAAAAAGAATGCCTGACAGCCTGGTGTGGCTGCCAGCAACTATCCCAAAAAAGACAGAAAAAGAAATCATCTGGTTTTCACTTAAAAAGAGTCAAACATCAAAGCACACATTTCTGAGCCATCGCAGAAATAATAAAACACGTCTGCAACGCATTTAAGGAGCATCGATACAGAAGGTATCTGTAGGTACCTGTTACAGGAGGTAAACCTTTTCATACAAGTTATCCCATTTAATACCTGACGACTCAAAAACCAGCTGGTAGAGCCTAACTGAAAATGTCAAACAGGAAGTGTGATGCTTAAAGCGATTAATGCTGCAAAATAAGTCATATATAAGAAATTAACATTAGTGAAATATAAAAGAATGAAACCATGCTGTGAACTTTCTGGAGGCTGTAGACGTAGATCATTGATCATGGACCAGATGTAAGGCCCTGTTGATGTTTAAAGTTAATTGGTGTTGGTATTAATTGGTTTAATGTACATTCGAATTCATCCGTTCATACATTCATGTTCGTGATTGCCTTATCTATCGCTAATGTTTGTGCTATCTAGTGTTATGCATGCAAATTGGATACAAAATGTTAGTTCTGTTTATCTTCAAGGTTACCAACCTATTCCTATTGCTATTCCTATTCCTATTGCTATTCCTATTCCATTACTCAGTTAAATTGGTGGACAAGAGGAATGGAGTTGTCCTTTGCATCCTTCTACGATTGATCAAGCAGTTTTTCAAGTTTGGGCAGAGCTGTGGTCCCAAAAACACACACAACTTGACTCCTAGGTGGCAGGCTGTTGCTTTGCTTATGCTTGTGTTTTTTTTTCTTGGATTCTTTTCCAGTTTTGCTGTTTTCTCAGTTGTTGAGTTTTTTAATCAATTTCATTGAACAAGCAATTACGTTTTAGTTTAATTCAAGCTTAAACGGTTATCCTTGAAGCGAGAACTGCAGTACATAAGATACAGTATTTTATCAGATTGAAACCAGAACCCAGGGGCTTTGATGGAAACCATCCCTCTGTAGTCTGCTCTGCTGTCCATTAATGACATCACCTATTGGGCGCTTGAGAAAGTGACTCATAATTAAACATAAAACTGTGTCGTATGTTTTAGAAAACTATCCTGTCGGCGGCTCTGACGGGAAGACGGAATCGGTGGCGAACCTGCAGCCGCAGCCCTCCCTCAGCACCCTGCAGTCCAGCTCTCCTGGTCCCAAACGCTCTGGAAACACTCTGAGAAAATGGCTGACCAGTCCGGTGCGGCGCCTCAGCCAGGGCAGCTCTGTCAAGAAACTGCCCAACAACAAGCAGAAGAAGACTGGTGAGCTTGACACCGCAGAAACCAACTAAACTCGACTGTTTTGGCCGTAAAAACTCTTCACAAGCTGCTACATTTCCACATTTCACGCATACCGCTAATTCTTCAGCTGGGTCATTTCAGTTATGTAGCTGTTTTGTACAATGTCGGTTACACTGTGGCACGATTCTGAATCCACCAAAGCTTCCGCAAACATGCGGAAAAACAGAAGCAGGTCCAAATGAATGTTCATGGTCAAAGATAAAAGCGTAAATCTCTCTTTTATTGTTGCTTGAAATAGTTCACAGGCTTCGCATGTTAGTAATGCGTTGATGGGTTGACAGGAACTGGAAGAGAAGAAAGCAGAAAGAGCATTGACCTCGGGCAGCCTGATCATCCCCAGGATGACATCATTGATGAGGTGAGCAGCATTACAGGAAAGTTCCCTTTACAAAGGGTTTTTCCTTATTTGCATGTGTGTTCAGTTTTACCACTTAGAAAAACAGCAATTTTGTTGTAATTTTTAACTTTTGCAACCAGATTTATTTTATTTTGCCGAGATCAATTTAGTTTTGGCCTTCTGATTGTGAATATGTAGGTAAAACAAGGCTTCTTTACTTTTGTATCTTTCAGAGGGTCATCAGTAAAGACGGCAACATCCTGTCCAAAGCGCCATCAGGGATGCAGAGTGGCGGGGAGGAAGAGCAGGACGAGGAGGCTCACACCCCTCTACCTCCTCCCATGGAGATCATCAAAGACCCCTCAGCTCAGGATGAAAAGGTAGGACGGGGGGCATTAGCCTGGATTAGCTTCCCTGCTGCCTTCCTCTGCTAGCCTGCAGCTCCTTTCACAACTGTTCTCACACTTCCTCCGACGCTGTAATAATCCTTCTAACACACCTGATGCTTTTGATCCTCCCCCTGCTCTTCCTCTCTCAGTCTTCATCCTTGCTAACGTCCATGCAGTCATCTTCTGAGGTGCCCAGCGCTGCAGAGCTGGTTAGCGCCATAGAAAAACTGGTTAAAACCAAGATGGTGAGTGTGTTTGCTGGTTTATGTAAGCACAACTGTGGTCCAGAACAAAGTCACAGTTTATAATTACAGCATGGAAAACTTCTCTTTTTTGCCTTTTTTCTATTGCCAAAGTGAAACTAAAGACATTTGATTTAAAAATGCCCTGTAGGAACCTGCTGCTTACTCCTATTATCTTTCTTTGCTGGCGGATGTTTTTCTTCATGCTAGTTTATATTACTCTGATACGGGTGTGGGTCCTTTTATCAGACTTTATCAGTGAAATCAAAATTTTATTAAGCTTATCTACAGCAAAACACAGGATAAATAGTGATAAATAGTCCATAGCTCAACTGTTTGTGACAAAGGTCTTTATTGTAATAAAACGATTAGGTTTGTTTTAATATCTTTGTTTTTTTTTGTGCTGCAATAAATGTGCAACTTTTGACCTCTTCAGACCCTGGAACCAGGAGCATATCCCGGCTTCACCTCTCTCTCCCCTCCAGAGCAGACAACCCCTGTCCAGCCCCGAAACCCTGAGCTGGAGCAGAGAGCCAAAGCGATGAGAGGAAGAATGTGAGTGTTACCGTTACTTCACCAACTCCCACCTTTTATCACCGGTACACTCATGTCTTATCTCTCGTCCTGCTCAGGTTTGTTCTCAATGAGCTGATTCAGACGGAGAAAGATTATGTCAAAGATCTCGGCATTGTGGTGGAGGTGAGAAACCATCATGCACCACCACAGAGTGAGACTTAAACCAGGAAAACAAATGTGATTACAGGCAGCTCGTGATGGGGGGTGATCACGGGGTGCTCTCATCTCACAAACTTTACAATCAATGAACTTTGATCAAGGATCAAATCAATGAACTTTGATCAAGGATAGAATAAAAGATAAAAATCTGGATTGAAAATATTGAAACCTATACTGTAAGTAATAAAAGCAACAAATTAAAAAGTGTCCGCACAAATTGAATGTACACGTTTTCCAGACAGCGATTTCTCTATCTTGCCTGATTTATTCTAGTGAGAACTTTGTTAGTATGACTGCTAATTTGACCTGTTGACCATTTGTGATCCTGCAGGGCTTCATGAAGAGGATCGAGGAAAAAGGCGTCCCTGACGACATGAAAGGAAAAGACAAAATCGTCTTTGGGAACATCCACCAGATCTACGACTGGCACAGAGAGTGGGTTGATGATCTGCTCCCTGAATCCCGAGGACAAAGGTTGTTCCTCACGCTAATGTCTCTCTCCCAAACTTGTCAGGTTCTTCGTTGGTGAGCTGGAGAAGTGTCTGGATGACCACGAGCACCTTCCGGAGCTCTTCATCAAACACGTGCGTACACCACTGATCACGCCGATGCTGATTGTGTTGTTTTTAAAAGATCCTCTTGTGATCTGCTGTTTCTTCTGCTTTCCAGGAGAGAAGACTCCACATGTATGTGATTTACTGTCAGAATAAACCCAAGTCGGAGTTCATCGTAGCAGAATATGACACTTATTTTGATGTGAGTCACTCTTTGGACTGTTCATTGTCGTTCAATAAAAGCCTAAAATTGGGTTGGTACCATTCCACGGAATAGAAACAGAGCTTTAACAATGGGCCAAAATTCAGGCACAGTATTTATGGATCCATCTTCCATCTTTCAGGGAATCCAGCAGGACATCCAGTCCAGACTGACCATTAGTGACTTTCTCATTAAACCAATTCAAAGAATCACCAAATACCAGCTGCTGCTCAAGGTAACAAAAACCACCTCCAGCTTTGACCTCACGAGCAAGAGCTCTTCCCTCTTTTTGTAGCTCTGATCTTTGCAATGTTTTTATTTACAAAAGTGGACCTGGTTTGTGATTTAGGAGAATGGATTTTATTAACAGCATCAGATAAATAGACACTGAGAAGTATCATGAACTGTGGCTTTAACAGATCCATGTTCTCTTTAGGACTTCCTGAAGTTCAGCTCCAAGGCAGGCATGGACTGTCAGCAAATCGAGGTAAAACCCCGACATTGTTTTCAGGATAGCAGGAGGCTGTTAAGTGAGCGCAGGTGTGACTGTGTGCCTCTGTCTGGCTCTTGCAGAAAGCCGTAGATTTGATGTCTCAGGTCCCTAAACTGTGTAACGACATGATGAATTTGGGCCGACTGCAGGGATACGAGGTCTGTCCCTCACGTGCGAGTTCATCGTTTACTGAGAATGTTTGTTAAACCCTGACTGATGATCTCTCATTCATCTGCAGGGCAAACTGACCAGTCAGGGCAAACTGCTGCAGCAGGAGACTTTCTTTGTAACAGAGCAGGACGCCGGCGTCCTGTCCCGCTCCAAAGAGCGGCGGGTCTTCCTCTTTGAGCAGATCGTTATTTTCAGCGAGCTGCTCAGGAAAGGGTCGTCCACTCCGGGATACCAGTTCAAGAAGAGCATTAAGGTGCACCCAGAGGACTCCCATGGGTATTTTACACGAACGCTGTGTGTTCCTGTGATGCTAGAACTTTGTCCCTGGCAGGTGTCCTACCTGGGCCTGGAGGAGAGTGTGGATAACGACCCGTGTAAGTTTGTCCTGTCGTGTCGCGGCTCGTCGGAACATTTCACCCTGCAGGCCGCCAACGTTGACATCAAGCAGGTCTGGGTGCGACACATTCAGGTGCTCCTGGATGACCAGAGCAAGTTCCTGTATGGTGAGGAAATGCGCTCAGAGCTCGGCCACCTTCATCAGGACCCACTGGGAGTGTTGATGTTCGCTCTGTGTGCGATCGTAGCACTTCAGTCTCCCATCGAGTACCAGAAGGACAAGATTGGAGCCGGAAGCAGCTCCTCACTGACCAGAAACCGTTCATCCTCCGGGAACCGACCCGCCATGTCCAACCGTCCATCCTCAGCCGTCGGACTCGGCGACAAAGGGACAGAGAGGGGCAGGAGCCAGATGAGAGCATCCACTTCCAATGGCGGGCCATCCTGTTTCGAGTCGAGGGTGAGTTCCTGGAAAACACTTTTCCGCAGCCTTTATACTAAGGTCCTTCACACTTCTCGAAAGGATCAGATTTTGAGAAACACAGCTCAGGTTTTCCATCATGGAGTATTATTGTTCTTTCGCTCTTGAACAGCAGATGGTTGGGGAATTAGGCCGTGAAGAACTTTATATCCCCACATGTCCAGGACCGTTAAATCCAAGGTTAAAATCTGGCTTGCTGCGGGTGTCGCAGCATACCATAAATTTATACATACTTATGAGGTTGTTCTTTGCGATTTGCGGCTTATATATATATACTATAAAAGAAAGAAAATTCGCTCAAGTTTTGTCTCATAAAAATAAGGATTTAAAGCTTGCGAGTATGTAGCCCCAAAAAGATGGACGTGATTGAAATGTCTTTGATTACAGCGGATGTGAAGAACAGAAGCCGTTGTTTTAAATGGCCAGACACCTCCCAGAGTTCTGACTGTGGTTTTTTGTTTTACTCCTCCTCCTCAATCTTGACCTCCCTCTGCTCCTCCTCAGGTGTTGGTCCGCTGTAATGGTGTTGCAGCCATTCGGACCATTATCCAGCCCACATAGACTAAACCATAACCTTGTCCTCAACTGTCCCCATCCTCTCTCCCTCCGTCGCTTCTATCTTTTCCTTCGGTCTCCTCCTTCTCCTCTGTCGTCTTTCCGCCCTCCATCTTCCCGCTCCTCCCCAGGATGCTGACGGTGGCTGTAACGGCGTCTCCTCCACCATGAGGGTCATTGAGGACTACTCGGCGCTCAAAGAAAACGAGATCTGCGTCGCTCAGGGAGAGACTGTCCAAATCCTGGCCACCAATCAGCAGAACATGTATCTGGTTTACCGGCCAGCCAACATCGACTCGCCGGCAGCCGAGGGCTGGGTTCCGGGACGCGTCTTGGGCCCACTCACCAAGTCCATAAAAGACTCTTCGTCCACTTCATCTTTCTCGGCGGCAGTGGCCGATGCCAACAACATCAAGTAAGTCCTCGTGCCCAACCAGCACTTCTTTATCTGCAGACTGACGCACTTCTGGTTGAGCACCAAAACCAAGAACTTGGATGGAAGAGTTTTGGACGAAGCTCCCTGTCTTTGTTTTGTAGTTTTTATGGAATCGGTTCCTAACTGCCCACTGCCCTCCTAACTCCTCCTCCCATTATCCTCTTGGATGTCTATTTTGTTTTTTTCCTGGTATTTTAACTTATGCCTTCTTCCTCACAAGTAAAAGGTACAGAACTGCCACCACAACATCCATCAGGCTGCTGCAGTTTGATTTTTGGGCCAATGGCATTCATGGTTTTATTGGATTTCATACAGACACACGTAGCTTCAGACATGAATACAGGTGTTGAGGATTTCTCTGCAGAAATAAACTGGATAAAACATTTTGTATGTTTTGCTGACTCTGCGAGGCAGAGAGGAAAGTCGTCGACATGCATGTGGAGCTTAAACCGGACACTTATTTCAGTTCCTAACACCGTGCTTTTCTTTTCTTGTTTTTGTATATATTTGTTTTTTTGGTTTTTTTTTACTGTTTTCGAAAAGAAAAACTCACCTGAGATCTTCAGGTGAACTTAGCCCTGCTCTCCGCACTGGAGAAGATTTATTTTGTTGTCTGTGGCAATCTATACAGAAGTTTCTGTTTATCTTTCTTTTTTTTTCTCCTGTCTTGTTAATTATTTTATTTTACAGACTTTTTTTCCCTTCATGGTTTGTTTATGTCAGCAGTTCACTGTATGAAGAGATTTTTTTTTTTTTTTTTACTATGGCTCTATAACATTCCTTTTGGGGAAAAAAGATCCCTTTTGCACTATTTAAGAAAATAAAGTCAGACTGTGCAATATGTTGCATTCATCAGCGACAGTCAGCCTTGTACTGTTGGTAGACTAATACTGATTTAAACTGTATTTTAAATATGTAAAATAAATCTTTTGGTCTTGAGCACAAGTTAGCAAAGCAACCTGTCGCTGACGTTCTGCAGTAGACTGACGATGATTGACACTTTGTAGTTTTTAATATTTGTAAATAAACTACAACGGCTAATGTGAAACCAAACGGCCTGCTGACGTCTGTCTGCCATGAGTTTTCTATTAAACGTCAGAGAAATGAAGCACAAACGGCTGAAATGCGATGGTTTCCTGGAGCAATGAGTGCACTCGTCTGTCTGCACGGCTTCATGTGTGCTGAATTTTAAGCTTTTTGTATTTGTTGTTAGCTGTAGTAAATTTCTTTTTTGTTTCTTTTCTTTCAGTTCTTACTAACCTTCTGGTTCGACACTCCACATAAGGTCCAGGTTTACATCTACTGAAGTTTACTGTTATGTAAAAGATATTTCTTTTAAAATTAGTTAGCAGCTTTATGCTGTGGTGCAGGAAAACATAACTTTGACACCTTAAAGAAAGCAGTGTTTTGATTTGTCAGTGACGGCACAGTTGTTGCTGTTACCATGGCGGCCTTCTCCTCTTTTTCCTGGCTCAATAAAGTCAGTCTTTTGCTCATTCTGGTCTCTCCCGTAACATCCTGGACCAGAATGTTTGGCTGCAGATGTCTGCCGGTAACAACCCCAACATAGAGGTCAGGAGAAAAAATAATCATTTAGTAATCTAATAATACTAAACCTTTCAATTAAAAGAGCAAAACTAAAGGAATAGCATCATTGAACATACAGAAAATGCTGCAAGATTGAGATTTTACAGTTTTGGAGTGATTTTATCTGTTTATGCTGCCTGCTAAAATTAGTTAAATTTTCTCGGTTAAGATTAATGCACGCTGACATTGGCTAATGGAGGAAATAAGGACTAGAAGTGAAATACACCATCTCTATACATGATAATGCAACAAGTTGGGCCAAACTAATAATAAATCAGATGAAGTCACTGTTCTTTAACAGCTGCAGTGATTGTTGAGGGGGTCCTGAGAGCCACGTCGCAGCCAAACCCAGCTGGACAGCTTCTCTTTGATTGGCCGGTTGATGTTTCTGTCGTTCCTGTACCGTACAGGAAGTCTCTCTCCTGGAACACACTGCGTGCCAGGAAGCGTGCCGAGGGTAAGGATGGTTCCTCGCTGGCGCTCAGAGGCCAGGAGAATGGCCTCCTCCGTAAATCCAAAGAAACCACACCCCCTCCCCCGCTCGCCTTGCAAACCACCGGGGCGAAGGGCAAAGTGAGTAGGGCGCACGCTGCTCATGTCGTGTGTGTGTGTGCCAAAAACCCATCACTTGCCCCCCTTGTTTTTTTGTTGGTTTTTTTTTTTAAGTTTCTTCTTAACCTGCATGTGTGTGTACAAACCTTCACACGCACACGCACACACACACACACACACAGTAGCTGCTAATCGGTGCCAGCAGTGATTCTCAACCTGTGGCAGAATGTAATTTCTGCTTTTTAATTCTTGAATAAAGCATAAAAAGTATTCATTTGGTTTAAAACAGTATTACAGCAATGGAACAACTCCACTAATGTAGATGAAAATGTAATAAAACCTCTTTCTATGGTTTAAAGGTTGAGAGCCACTGAAGAACACTATTTAAATCCTCACGTACGGTGATTTGGAAAATAAAGTCTGATTTCTTTTTGTGTTTTATGGGTGTGATTTATTTCTCCCTCCTTTGCATGGATAGAAGTAGAACCAAATAATTTGATTTTTAGTTCAATTTTCTTCAACCAGTCTTCTGTAACATTTTGAAGCTATATTTTAAAAGTCTTGTGTGAAAATAACATTAACCTGCAGAAAAAAACTGGATAATGTGCAACTGTGTGTGAAAAGTTGTTTATCTGCAATTTAACGAATAAATGGTAAAGGTCAGATGCAGAAAATAAACTTTAGGATGGAACTTTTCTCAGTTTAATGGTAAAAATAAAGACTGATGTCTAAATGTTTAATCTGATTTAGGATCAGTTATCTCGCTTACACAGACGTATTTGGTATGTTGGGTGTTTAATTAAAATCTAGTGTTAAGTTCCCGGTCCTGTGACGTTCTTGACATTTGGGGGATCAGCTCCTCATGACCGCTGCAGTTTAAAGCACTTCGAGGTCAACAGGTAGCAGCAGTTTGTGGCCGTTGCCGTTATTTCGACAGAGAAATGGATGTAAAGGAGAACGGCCAAACAAAAGGAGATTTGTCCTGCTTAAGCATCAGCCAGACTTCTTCGGGTCCTGGAAAACATTTGAGGATTTTTCAGTTCATCTGCAGCAGGTCGACGTGGTTTTGAGCACCAGTTCCAGATTTGGTTTCCTCTGTTCTCTTCTCACTTGTTTTCCTTTTCATCCATCACTGTTTCTTGCTCCTGGGTCGTCACTGTATATTCTGAACTCTTTCTCCTTTAAAATCTACCCCTCTCTCTGCTCTCTGCCTGCTTTCTCTCATAACACTCTACCAGGAGGTCCATACTTCCGATGAATCAGACTGTGATGACCTCGACCCAAAGTCGGGCATGGAGGTATGAAAAGAACCTTTCCGCATAGCGGTTATTGCATTGCTGGCCTCTATTCTGTCTTGAAAATACAAAAAAAAATAAAGGAATATCAGAGAGGAAATGTGATTAACCTCTGCTAATCCGACCTCATCTGTTTTGCAGCTTCTCAACCCAAACTTTATCCAAGAAGGTAAGAAGTTCATCAAGTTTTTAATGTGTATGAGTCCCATCTTGTGACAGCTCTGGAGGGTGAGGGGAGTCGTTTGTTGGACAGAATTTAAATGCAGGTAGTTTTCAGCGGCGCTTCTTGTGCACAGTGGCTCCAGAATTCCTCAACCCTCTGTCAGATGTGGTGTGCGCGTTTGGGGAGACGGTGGTCCTCTGCTGTAAAGTCTGTGGACGACCCAAACCCTCCATCACCCTGAAAGGCCCTGATCAGAACCCGGTAACCAGCAGCAGCCGCTTCACCGTCGACATCAGGTAGCAAACAGACCATCGCTTTTGTCTGACTTTACTTTCCTGTTTTTCTTGACTTTCCCCCACTTCTTTTCTGCAGAGACACAGGGGACATCCTGTTAAAGATCTGCAATGTGATGCCTCAGGACACTGGGATCTACACCTGCGTCGCCGTTAACGACCATGGCTCCGCCTCCTCGTCAGCGTCCATTAAAGTGCAAGGTCTGATACCTATTCCAGTAGGTTTGGGATTTAGGCCTTTTCATTACCTCTGAAGCAGCACCTGCTTTGTTCGTCCTGCAGGTATCCCAGCAGCCCCTGGGAGGCCTGTGGCCCAGGAGGCCAGCACCTCAGCCGTGATGGTCCACTGGGCCCCTCCAGCTTTATCTACTCACTGCGCCGTCAGCAGCTACTCTGTGGAGTACAGACAGGAGGGTGTGTGTATGTGTGTGTCTGTGTCTGTG
>BJFM01000415.1:134864-155265 GCA_016586285.1 Arothron firmamentum
TGTGTGTGTGTGTGTGTGTTAGGTTGGAGGACGGCCGTCTGTTTGACTACCTGGTCGCCCACGATGAGCTGATGGAGGAGAAGGTGTCGTTCTTCATCAGAGAAATCCTGGAGGCTTTGCAGCACCTTCACACCTGCAGAGTAGCACATCTGGATCTAAAGGTGAGACCTTCATGTGCGATGAGCTTAATAAAGTTCAACCATTGATTTAAAGCACAGAAGCTTCAGAAGCTCCGACCTGTTTCTCCTGCAGCCTGAGAACATCATGGTGGACCTTCACTCCCCGACGCCCGGCATCAAGCTCATCGACCTCGGTGATGCGGTCCAGCTCTCTGTTCACCGCCGCTACGTGCACCTCCTGCTGGGAAACCCAGAGTTTGCCGCGCCTGAGCTCGTCCGTGGGACGCCTGTGTCGGTGGCGACGGACGTGTGGAGCGTGGGCGTGCTGGCTTACGTGATGCTCAGTGGCGTTTCGCCGTTTCTGGACGAATCGCCGGAGGAAACCTGCGTCAATATCTGCCGCCTGGACTTCTGCTTCCCAGACGAATACTTCCGTGATGTGAGCCAGGCGGCCAGGGAGTTTGTGTCCTCGCTGCTGCAGCAGGACCCCAGGAAGAGGCCAAGTGCCACGGCCTGTCTGCAGCACCCCTGGGTGGGTCGTGGGGGCGCGCACGGTGGAGAGTACTCCAAGAAGCCCCTGGACACGTCACGCCTGGCCACATTCATAGACCGCAGGAAGCAGCTCCACGATGTCCGGCCCGTCACCAACATCAAAGGGCTTGTGAGCAGCAGTTTGGGCAACACACTGTGACCACCACGACGTCTCCGCTTTTAAGCGTTAAGCGTTTCCTTTTTTTTTTTTTTTGATAATTGGTTTCTTGGCAGGAAGATGGCGGTTGGATCTTTCCTGTGGCCGTAGCTGCAGCCGTTTGCTCTGTCGCCATCACCGATTTTAAATTCCAAATGACTAAAAGTCATCTGATCCCCAATCAGTTCACCCAAAGACACCATCTGAGGAAAAGAAAGCATTAAAAATATTAAATAAAGCAAACACTGTGAGCAGGCACCATGGCGAGGTTTATTTTTCTAACTTTATTTTTCCAGGGATAGATGAAATCTGGAGGCCCCTTTTCTGGAATCCCAGTGAGTAGATTAAAATGAATTCCTTTGCTGGGGAGGGGGGGGTTCCATCTTTGAACCACAGACTGTATAAAAAAATTAAAACACTCCAGTAATGATTATGGTCAACGATAATCCCCTCCCCACGTTGTTACATTGTATTATGAAGGACTTGTTCTTGGATCGGCAGGGTTGTTTTAATGTTTTCATATTTATCCTGTATATGTTCTTCATGTTCAAACGTGTCATCAAGGTGGTTATGCTATGATGTCATAGTGTAAGATGACTTCCACTATTCTACAATGGAGGGAAATGGACATTCTTATTTATACGATGAATACACTTATTTATTTATGCTCTGAACTTGTGAAACCTTTTTTTTTTTTTTCAATCTTCACGGTAAACAACAGGATTCATTCTCAACTCTGCTGTTTTCAATTCAAACATGTAACTGTTGCTTCAACCATCACCATATCAAAGACATTTGGCCAAGCTGCTCCCTCAGTTCACGTCATCACAGAACGGATCTTAATGGCAGCAGCTTCACCTGTGATGGAAACCATCAACAAGGATTTTATCTTCTTTTTGGACTGGCTCTGCGTGGACTTGCTATCACAGTGGGGTAAACTTTTACTGTTCTTAGGTATTGAAAGTGTTTTTTTTTTTTTTCTTTTTCAGAGCTAAACCTAAAACTGTATTTGCACTGGTGACCGTTACTCGTCTGCACTTAGTGGAGTTGACAAAATAGAGTAAAACAAACTGACACGAGTCGTGAAGCCACTGGAGCCTGTGTTAGATCACCCAGACATGGAACTCAAACACGTTGGGTTGATATGGACAACTGGACCTGAATCCTGAACATGGAAAAAAGGCCCCATGCAGGCTGAAATCCTTTCTGCGGGACATGTATGATTTGTTAGTGTCACTGTTTACAGGTATGTCTAAAACCACTGAAGTAGTTTCCAAAAAAACTAAAAAAAAACAAAAAACTATTAGATTAATCAGGGACATTGTGCTAGTTACACTGACCAGGAATAGCTTAGAAATCAGATTAAAAACCTCTGGCATGTAAAGGTGATATACAAAAGATGGGAGAGCAGAGCACTCCTCAGTGGGGCAGCAACTGTGTGCAGCATTTGTGCGCCCCCTAGTGTCTGACTGTTGTAATAGTCCAAACTGAAAAAAAGGTGCTCTGCAAAAAAATGTTCTTTTTAGTATTTCTTACTACATTGATGTAGGTTAGGTGCTTGCTATTCAAACCATTATTCGACACCAGGAAACTAGCTGAAGAAAAAAATGCTTGTGAATAAGAGGGCAGCCAAGCTGATACTGCGGCTCCACTTGAATGCGGGGATGTGTCATCCATGTTTGTCACTATTTTAAAAGCTGGTGAGCAAACTGCTCGTATTTCATTTGGCTTGTAAAGAAATTAGATTTCACTGAAGCTCTTGTTTGTATTGATGAATGTAAGTTCAAGTAGAATGTGATTTGCCATCGCAAGTGCTGTACTCTGCTTTCACAGCGTCCCCTTCTGAACCGTATGCCTCCATAATCCATGCAAGCATTTAGCAAACCACAATAGTAAGCATTTATTGTTCGATTCCTGCAGGTTCTGCAAGAGCAACAACATCCGCACCTGTGTACAGTCAATCATTTCTTTGTCAGTGCAGCTGAGACGTTTTCAGAACTTCCCCACCTGGGACACTGGGTCAGTCATACTGGGAGAATGAAGGCGCACACTTTGGCCACCACAAAGTCTGTGATAATCTCGCCACCACTGAAACGCACTCTGTAAACTTAACACCATTACTCCACGTTAACCATGTACTCACCCCAGACTGTTACTAAATGCATTACTACTGAAAATTCCTTGCCTCATTCACTGGATGGGGCTAATAATAAAATCTGCTTAGCCATTTCAACGTTGTAGCCTTAAACTTAGGTTCTTCTTTTTTCTGAATTATAAAACAAATCTTTATAGGATAAAATAAAATGCTGGAGATTTCTCAACAGTAGCTGACATCAATCAAATGAAAACAGCAGGGACGATGTGTCAACACTGTCTGTTTGCATAGCAAGATAAAAAAGCTCATGTGCTAAGCAGCTAGCCTCTATTGGACCTTCCCCTGGCCTACACTGCGCCTACCATTCATGTAAAATGTTTAGGTGCTAAAATATATGGAAGAGGATGTAAAGGACAGTTCTTTGCGCGGAATAAAATCCACATAGGCACTGCTAGCTATTGCTTTTCCTTCCATTAGTGCATTAATGCTTCTAGTTTCCTTTTCCTCTTCACACATTCTGTCTGACATCAGCGGTACTCCTAATAGCGTCTTTTTTTCCCCTGAACAGAGGCAAACGTGAACAAATGCAGTCACAGTCCAGCCAGTTGCCGTGGATGTGTGGGCTGTTCTGGAAGTAGTGGCCCAATGAGTAAGCAAAAACTCAATACAAAAATAAAAGTACATGTTCTGAGTTCAATGTTTTCCTTTTACCAAAGATGAGCTTTGCTCTTCAGACGAATGGTGCATTGTACAATCACCTTCTAAATTCTCCACTTAGATCTGAAAGTATTCCATTTGTGCAGGCTGCCTGTGGCTCTTCTTTAGCCGCTCCCTTCTGCTGTGCTGCCATGTCTCTTCTGTCTTTGTCTTTGTGTCATGTCCGTCCTCACTGCAGTGTCCGTCAGCCACCTCCATGCTGTTATCATGACAACTGCTCAGATTTAAACTCAGAAAAAAAAGTAATTCCAGGAATGGTCGGTGTCTGACCAGCAGCAGTTGCTGGTTGCATTCAAACCCTGCTTCTTAAAAAGGTCATGACCCGCTTGCAACACAAGAAAACATACTGCGTGCTTTCAGCGGAAGTAAATAACAATACTGGATTATTGCACTGAGACCCTGAAAGAAGGAGGTAGTTTCCTTTAAAAGGCAACGTCTTCAGCCTTCCTGTCCCAGTGTCGTTGCAGGTGCAAACCCACGGTTCATCTGTTGTAAATGGAGCCCTCCACCCTGTTTCACGCTCGTCCACGCTGACTCCTGCCTTTGTAAATGCACAGCTTTGTTCATGTTATGCTCTTCTTCCTCCATTCAGCCTGTTCATTTGTTACTCTTTACTAATAAAGACCATGCTTGTTTGTACTGGGAGCCAGCACCATTCATTTACTGGCTGTAATCTATTGAATTTTGTGCATTCGTGCTAACAAACACAAAGGATTTTTATGACTTTTGGCCAGTTTACTGATCGCAGTGAGATTAGAGTTAAACACATTCACATGTTCCAACTTTCAAGATGGATTTAAACATTCACACAGCGTTCCAACAGCGTTTCAGGCCCTAAAAGTGTAAGTCACGTTCATTCCAGTAGTAGCTGCCATCCAATAGAAACTGCTTACCACAGCTAATCGACTCATAGTAGAAAACACAAATGTGTGTGTGTGTGTGTGTGTGTGTGTGCATGCATGCGGAGCTGCTGTGAAAAGGTGTCACAGCGTGTTGCCCGCATTAGCTATCCCACAGCTGGGATGTTTGCAGGGGAAGTTTTCCACCACAGCAACCTGGAGGCGACTCGGACAGCAGCTGTGGATGGACGAGGAGGAAGAGGGGCAGCTGTCAAGGTCGAGGTGCGTTCATTTCAATCGGCTTCAATGTTCACTCAGGTCAAATCATAAATGAGTGCCAGATGACGCTCGGTAGATGGGATTTTCACATTTATTTGACGTTAGGTGAAGCATTTTCTATGTTTTAAGTTGGCTGATTTTAAAGCAAGTCCAAATTATGTGATTCATCAGCTGATTCCCTGTTTACCTTCATTTGGCAAGACTAATCAAGTTAGTTTCAACTCCTCTGACCTGCTTCTTTTATAGGCAGTAAAGGCTACTATGACTTCTAGATGAGAACATCTTTTTTATCTTTTTGCCATCAAGACGTTATTTTACCCCACAGACCACTTGACTTTCTGTTTATCCTTCCAGATGCAACAAACGCCGCCTCCCACCTCTCCTTTGCCGTCTGTCTGGCAAGGTTTTGGGAGGAAGATCAGACTGTTGCTGCCATATGTTTGGCCCAAAGGTTCTCTGGCTCTGCAGGTTCTTGTGCTGCTGTGTGTTGGACTCTTACTGGCAGAGCGACTGGTTAATGTGCTTGTGCCTGTTTACTCTAAGAACATCGGTAAGTACTTAAAGTAAATCCAGTTTTCAGATCGGTCTGTTTAGCATTTAGGTAATTAAAAAAGAAATGCCGATGTAGAGAAAACAAAGACGCTCGCCTTTTGTACTGGCTGCATTTCACTATCTGACCTGTAGATGGCAGCATTTTCAAATGTTTTAAAGGTCGGCCCTCCCAAACGTTGGCTCTACATCTAATATTCATGAAATAAAACTACAATCAGTTCGTTTGTGATATTAATAAGGGTAAAATAAATAGCAGCCATGCTTAAAAAAATAGATTTTGAGACATTAACAGCACACAGGCTCCAGCACCCTTTGAACTAGTGATTTATCTCCCCTCCTCACATAACACACAAGTTATCCTTTGGTGTCCATGGGCCCTCCTGCCTGTTTTTTAGTTTTGATAATTACTGTATTTTAACATCTTTGCATGATGCATTGTAGCATGTTGCTATAGTTTACGTAATTGCTCACCGGCCATAAAACTTTTAAACTTATAGACACGCACTCAGGTTGAAGACACAAGAAAGCTACAGAGGGGAGCAGTCAGTCATTGCTCTGCTGAAATGCCGACCCCTTTTATTTTTGGAGTTACTTTAAGCATATCAGAGCTGACAGAGGGAGACTGGCTAAATTACTGCCCAGAAGTCTTTTGGTTATTGCCAATTAAAAGGCTAAATAGTGCCATAAAGCACAGTAACAATGCACACAGAGTGGGAGTGAGCCCTTCAAATATCCATGGATCACTTCATTCCGACACTTACTGCACCGTCTGGTCACCATAAAAATAAAATGTTCAGGCTTATTATGAGCATAGAAGTGTAAAAGAGGAAGCAACCTTTATCTTTCAGGGGGTGTTATCGTTTGCCAGGGCTCTTTTGTGCCCTGTTTTGTACACAGGGCAACATGCAGCGCAAGGCAATAATCCAGAAGTCTCCACTTCAGAGGAAGTCAAGATTGGGTTTGTCTTCAGCTACATTAGCCTTTAGAAAAATGTCCGCTTGGCTTTTGGAGCCACATGAAAGTGGAAGCCAGCGCTGCTGGAGTGAAGGCCAGCATTGCTTTGTGTGATGTTGAAGGGGTGCTCTGATGGGGGGCAGTTGGTGTGTGTGTGAAGGTTTTCTGGGAGGTCACCCCCTCCTGCCAGTCATGCTTAGGCAGCATTAGTGGCCCTTTTCGTGGAGTTAACACACCGGTACAACAGCCGTTTTGTCTGTGGGTCCGACCCCGCCTCCCACCCTCTGAATCCTGGTCTCACAGTCAAAGAGCTGAAAATACCCCCCACTGAAAACACTTTCATAAAAAAAAAAAAAAAAATCTCGTATACAATCATTTCTTTTTATTGTAAATTTTCTCACCATGTCGACAGTGTCTTGATCTTCAGTTTTTCCTCCTCTTCTTTCTTGTTTCACTCTTTCTCTTCTTTTTAATGTCATCCGGATTCCCAGCACTTGCTCAAAAGTGCAATGAATGGCAATGAATGTCTGTGTGTGTGTGTGTGTGTGTGTGTGTGTGTGTGTGTGTGTGTGTGTGTGTGCGCGTGTGTGTGTGTGTGTAGATCCATGCAAAACACACAAATTACCTGCTTCAATCTGAAGAATAATTCAAAATACTTTTGATCTGGAGTTTACAAAATGCGTGAATGACTTTTTGCTTTTTACCTCTGTTGTGTCAAAACTCAACTGTGCAAAGGATCATTGCATGCGTTTGTGCATCTGTGCATGTGTGTGTGTTTTGTAGTTAATGAGCTCTCTGGAGGAGGTCACTGGTCATCGCTTGTTGCCACTGTATGCATCTACACACTGCTGAAGTTCCTACAAGGAGGAGGGGCAGGTGGGTGATGTGTGTGTGTGTGTGTGTGTGTGTGTGGGTGTGGGTGTGTGTGTGTGTGTGTGTGTGTGTGTGTGTGTGTGTGATGTTATTAAACTTAAACCATACGTGTGGCTGTAGTTGCTAATGATGCTAAATGTTAGAGTTGGGTCAGGGCCTGAGGTTAATGTGGGAACTTGTATTGCAATTAAACTGGCACAGTTGTATATTTTGACAAACCAGCTCAGAGCCACAGGCTTTCATCATTTACCAGGTCCTACTGGTGAAAGGAAGGCAATTTTATTGAAAAAAAAAAAGGACTAGGCTTGGTTCTTTAACTGTGTAGCAAGCTGCCATATCTGATTATAGCCAAAAATAATGTTTTTCTGTCTTTTTTGTCTGTGTGTTCAGTCAACTGTTTTTTTTTTTAGAAAAATATACTCCAGTCTTCATCTCTTTGCATGCAGGTACCTCTGGTTTCATCAGCAATCTTCGCCAGTTTACATGGATTAAAGTCCAGCAGTTTACCAGCAGAGGAGTGCAGGTAAGGTGCAGATGATTCTTCTTCTCTATGTGGTCATTCTTTCTGATTTGTGCAGTGTTTGGATTTTGGTTGGACATGTTATTCTGGGCTTCAAAAGCGACTTGGCGACAGACAGAAACCATGTTTGATTTTAGCTGGCGTCCCTTTTACATCGTGCGAGGCGCTAATGGCTGCTGTCCATCAGAACAGTCACACGAGTCTCCCTCGCTTCACACTTCAGGTGTGTTTGTTTGCCCATTTGCACGGTCTGGCTCTGCGCTGGCACCTTCAGAGGCGCACGGGAGACGTGCTGAGGAGCGTCGACAGAGGCACCTCCTCCATCAACAACCTGCTGAGGTAGGACAGGCAGACGCACAACCTTCGTAGCTGTCTGCAGTCACGTGACCTGGCTGAGGACGCGCCTTTGTCTCCCAGTTACATTCTGTTCAGCATCCTTCCCACCATCTGCGATGTCATCGTCGCCATCGTCTACTTCGTCTCATACTTCAGTGTCTGGTTTGGACTCATTGTTTTCACATGCATGATCCTCTACCTCAGTGAGTAACAGCGTTCGGATTCTGTTCCAAATGATGTTCCTGCACAAGCAAACACTCATTATTAAATCTGCACTGCGTCATTTGGTTATTTTTATGTCTATTTTTAAAAAAAACCCTCATATATGAAGTCATTGCATCATCCGTGCGGCTGATGTTTACCCGTGTGTCTGTCTGCAGCCTGTACTATCCTGATCACAGAGTGGAGAACAAAATACAGGAGGGAGATGAACAACGAAGACAACAAGGCCAAGTCCAGAGCCGTCGACTCACTGCTCAACTTTGAGACGGTGAGACAGTTCTCAGATAGCTCTTCCAAAGTCAGAGAGCAGTTCAAGCCTGAATCTCTTCGCAGGTGAAGGTCTATGGCGCTGAAGACTATGAAGTCCGCTGCTTTCAGGAAGCTATTCTGAAATATCAGGTGAGTTAAAGTTAAAGCAGGTGAGCTCAGAAAGAGCCTTTGCTGCTCATTGTGGTTGCTTTACTTGGGAAAATGAATTCCTAAATCAATATGACCACTGTTCTTTTTTCTGTGCACTCTTGTTGCAGCACTGTGAGTGGAAGAGCTCAGCATCTCTGGCTTTGCTGAACCAAACCCAGAACGTCATCATCGGATCAGGACTGCTGGCGGGATCTCTGCTCTGTGCACACTTGGTCTCTCAGGGCAAATTACAGGTAACTAATTTTGAGCAGAGGTGTTGACTTAGTCTCTGTGCTGATTAATGCTTTTTTCTATCAGGTTGGAGACTATGTTCTCTTTGGCACCTACATCATCCAACTGTACACGCCTCTGAACTGGTTTGGAACCTACTATAGGTGAGATGAAAGCAGCGTGACCTCACTTCAGTGAAGACATGAAAATGCCTCCATCAGATCTGTGTGATCACTTCTGCCAACTCTGCTGCGCACAGACCTACTGTCACTAACATTTAACCGGCATCCGCTTTGCAGGCTGATCCAGAGCGCCTTTGTTGATATGGAGAACATGTTAGCACTGTTTTCAGAGCAGAGAGAGGTGAGTCTCAACTGTGCTGCTTGAATAAATACATTTGTCATGTTAATTTAAATCATTTATTTTAATAATTTTATATATTATTCATATCAAATTTTCCCTTTTCATTTTATGTTCAGCTGTTTTACATGTTTTCATTGTGATTTTTATTATCTAGTAGAGGATGAGTAGGCCTCTCTCTCTCTCTCTCTCTCTCTCTCTCTCTCTCTCTCTCTCTCTCTCTCTCTCTCTCTCTCTCTCTCTCTATATATATATATATATATATATATATATACAGTAGATAGATAGATAGATAGATAGATAGATAGATAGATAGATAGATAGATAGATAGATAGATAGATAGATAGATAGATCTATATAAAGGAGATATATACCGGTACCTTAAAAACTAATATATTATAAGATAAGATAAAGTATTATTAGAAAGCAAACACAAAGGTGTGTGCTCAAATGAAAAGATAGTTTAAATGTACGACAAATTGCATTCGATAAATGAAATAAATGTCTTGGAAATGTCTTGTTAGCATCGCTCTTCTTGGCTCCTGTCTGCAAAATTCAGAGGTCAGGGGATTAGAAGGTCAACAACAAGTGTGTCTCTGTGTTTAGTGTGTGTTGGTGCGCACTGAAACACAGCATGTGTGTTCATGCCTGCGTGTACGTCTGCCTTTTTGTGTGTGTTTTTGGTGGGAAAAGGCGTTCTCAGTCTGCCTCATGAAAGGCTCCTGCATTCACAGGCCCTTGATATGTTAAACAGCCAGATGAATGTGCACAAAAGCATTAGCGCACCTTAAAAACACAGCAGCCCTTTTCTTCTGGCTTGGGAAGCAGAAGTCAAGGGGAATTGAGGAGGAAGAGGGGAGGTTGATAAATCACGGCACTGCTGTGAAAATGTTCCATCTTACATCAGTGTGCTCATGCTCATCCAGAATCCGGATCCAGGTCTAAATACAGTAAATGTGAAAACGTTTTGTGAGGATATTTTAGTTTGAGCATTCAACCTTCTGAAATCAGGTCTGATTATACGTGACCATCCACTTCATGATCCAATACGTGTCTGCTGTTTGATTTAGTTTTTGTTCTGTTGTCAATTTCACATGTGAAATTGAACTAATCCCAAACAGATGACGAGCTAAGGCACTAGAAGGATCTGAAGCCCTGTGTAATACCATAAAATATCAAGTGTAAAAATCCAATAGTATTGGTCAAAATGCATCAATGCCAGTTTTTCTGTGCTCTCCACATCCTCTCGATCATCTCCCAGGTCCAAGATGCTGATGGTGCTCAGGACTTGCAGCTCACAGCAGGTCAGGTGGAGTTTGACAGAGTCTCTTTCAGCTATGTGCCCGGGTGTGTAGCCAACATGTTGTGATTGTTACGGCTGTCAGTCTGTGTTTTTATCCAGAACCAATAGCAGCTTTAAATGGGTCTGCAGTGTTTTTATTAATTTAGAAGAGCTCCATTAATCGCGGATGTCAAATGTGGCGGGTGATGTGTACAAAGACCTGGGCTAGCACGAGTGGCAAAAGAACTAGTTGCAAAATGTGTTTAGGTTGTGTGTGTTTGTGTGTGTGTTTGTGTACAGCACAGAGGTTCTTCGGGACGTGACCTTCACTGTGGAGGCAGGGCAGACAGTTGCTTTGGTAGGTTATATCTTTTTTTGTTTAGCATTTTAACAAAGACTAAAACACAGAACACAGATAACTAATGGAAAACATTTTATTGGATGTTATGTGGCTGATGCAAATGAATGTTCCCCACTCTTGCATATCAAATCTTACATTAGCCTCTTTAGCCTACAGTATAGGTGCAGACCACATTAGCAATTAGCTTTTATATGTGATGCCAACCACTAATGTTGGAATCCCTCACAAATGCAAAAAAGAAAAACACTGTATAAAAAAGTTGAATAATTTAATTACATTCTTATTACAACCTTTAACTATCTATCACTGAAGCCTTTGCAGCAGAGCAGATAACAATAATACCAGCTGCCAACAGTCAGAAAGTGGGAGGGTAATTTAAGACATGTCAATCCAAGGTTCTGATGGACTCAGTGATTTTACAGGTTGGTCCATCTGGATCAGGGAAAAGCTCCATCCTGCGTCTGCTGTTCAGATTCTACGACCCTCAGAGGGGCAGCATCCGTATTGACGGTCAGGACATTTCCAAGGTAAATCTACATAGATTACAAAACCTAAATGGTCCAAACACACACTAAACATTTTAAATCATCTTAAGAACAATTATCTCCCCTAAAATCCATTGGTTACTTTCAAGGCTTTGCCCGAGACATTAGCTTTCTTTGTGTTCCTCCAGGCAGCCAGGAAATAGTGAGTGAACATGTGCAGAGCATGTGTGTCAACATCTGTGAGCGAGAATCAGCAGGTGAAATGCAGAGCTATTGTTGTTTTTATTTCTTTATTTTAAACAGCAGTACTTGGACTCTTTGGCAGCTGATGATAGGAGGGCAGGGAAATAGCTCTCAGCTGCTTCATGGTGTGAAAATACCGCAGCACAGATGCAAACTCAATTATCAGAGCACATGCTTTAATCCCTTTTCCTGTTCTACTTTCTGTGAAACCATATTTTAGAAGCAAATATTTGTTGGAAACAATTATGAATTTCTTCTAAATATGAATGAAAACACACCTTTAAAATATCAAAACAGCCAGAACTGAAATCAAGAAGGCAGCGCATACTAGACTGTTTAAAGACTCCAGGAAAAGGGAATCCAAAACAAGACTGCTGCATGTTGTTGGTTTTTTGGCCATATAAGAGCAGGTGAGACATGTCTCAAAATAAAGACTCAACTTTGAGGTTAAATCATTTTCCTTCCCAATATGATTTATGTTATTCGAGCCTCATTTTTCCCACAATGTATGTAGATGTTCATTGTCATGGTCTATTTGGTTTTATTTATCTGAAGCTATAAAATGGAGAGAAGGATCCTAATTCCAAGTATCTATGATATGTGGAAGCAGAAATTTGCTACTCACACAAGTCATTAAATCATAAAATGTGGAATATTGAGTTTGACAGCAAGCCTTTAAAAAAAAAAAAAAAAAGTCTCTTCAGACATTGAGTCAGTCAGATCTACAATTCAACAGTGAATTCAGGAACAGTGCAAAATATTTTAGAGATTTATCTTTTGTTACGTGATGCATGCCACATGAGGAAAGCAACATTCAGCCATGTGCCACTGCTGAAGATGCTAGAGGTAATCAATGCTAAAGCTCTGACCTGCTAAGCATTCCTGCATTCCCAACCTGAACATCGGGTTTTTTTAGTTGCAGGGATGAAAGCTCTGCGATGCTCTCTGAATTTAAAATTCCAGATGACCCTGTATTCCATGTCTGCTCTCTGCATCAGCAATGGAAAAAGCTGCCATTTGTCCACTCGGTCCCATTTTCGCATTGTAACATCAGGTATTGTGTATCTGCTGCAGTATGTGAGGCGACATTGATAGCCAATCCCTATGTGGTGCTGGTTGATGTTCCAATGATAACAGCTTCTCTGGAGGGACATTTATTTCCCTTTTTTGGTTAAAAAAGCATTAGTAATATACCCCCATAAAACCTCTACATCTGAACTCGCTAACTAACTGAACACGGCAAGCACTTATTAGCAGCACTGTGCAATATGTATTTTAAAGGAATAACTGTGAATCACATCTGTTTTCTTTCTTCCTCGCCAGCACTGCATTTGCACCTTCTTTCCACTTTCCCCTCATCCTTCTCACACACGCAGCCAAACAGAGCGAGTGAGCTCCAGTCACACTGTGAATAAATCATAGTAAAAGGTTTCTGAATAATGCAGTTTTAGGTCCAGACGCCAGATGTGTTTATGTGCATGCGCATGTTTGTGTAAAGATAGCACATTTATTGCACTTATACTCAAAGTAACTTGTGTTTATAATTTGCAAAAAAAAAAAAAAAAAAAAAAAAAAGCTAATAAATAGTCCAAACAGCGCAGGCATGTTACGACCCTGCGGACACCTGTTTTACGGATGTGAGGGCTTAGATGGACAGGCTGGTTGTGATTATCCAGACGTGCAATTATACAGCTGAAAAACCATTAGATCACTCACACACAGAGCTGTTTATTAATCTATTAATCTAAGTTTAGTTTACAGGCCTCGTTCCCTTAAATTACCGGCATTTTCTCATTAGCAGCCTTCAAACGCACTGTTTCCTTCCTATGGTCAAGCATGTAGGTCAGTGGTGTCCCACTGGTATTTAAGGGAATAGTTTTGTTATTAATTTTAAACAGAATATAAATATACACACAGGATTGTGCTAAAACAGTGCTGATGAACCTTGATGGAAAGAGGACAAGGAATAGCTTTCTTCAATTTGTGATTTGGATGTGGAATCCCAGTAAAGATCCAGGACCTTGTTGGAGTGAAACATCCTCTGATTAATAGCTCTTCTGATAAGAAGATTACTGAAAAGTCCTGACCAAAGAAGTAAAAAAAAAAAAAAATTTAGGAATGTTAAGCGGTCCAGATATTTTTATTTTTGGCAGCCTTAACCAACTGACCCCGATGGCATCTTGGCTAATGTCTAAATTAAAAATAACCAGAAGAATTTCCAGTAAACTTGCTTTGCTACCAACATCTGTAAGAACATGGACCATTAAAGTATTCTGCATAATGATCAGACCTCTTAGAGGCCAAGATAGATTAGATTCCTTTCATCGTTGCAGCAGGAGATCGAAGCAGTTTAATAATTACGAAAACATTTCTTTTAGATTTAAATCAACCCTTAGCCTTTGTGTAATGCAGCTAAACAAAACTAATCAAAGGGCCCAAACGAAAATTAACCAGGCGGTAATGTCATTTAACAGCTAAATTGCTTGTGCGACTCGTATCAGTCAAAAATAATTCGGATCACATGGTGATCGTCAAGAGGGTTTTTATGCACCAGCTGCTTCACAATACTGACTGTTGTCACTCCATTAAATTCCGCCCTTCTTTTCATGTTGGAGTCTATAAATACCATTTTAATGTTTCACTGTCAGGGGACACATTGTCATGCTTTAGGCAGCCTAATACATAACAAGAACTTCAAATAAGTTTATCTTCCATGCTAATTCTGAGTCCATGGGAAAAATGAGTCAGTGGGAGAGGACGTTAAAGACGTCCAGTCACTCAACAGCTATTTTTGCTGGAAAAGCTAAAACTTGTTCAGTGTTAATTGTTTTTCTTTCATCTAGACTAAATAAATCAGTTATGTTGGTAAATGAGGTTAAGCATCTTAAGAAGGTTTTATTACCGTACATGAGCTGCTCAGATCTGAACAGATCTGAGGAATTCTTTAAAAAATGTCGACAGTACATTCATACATAGGCATCGATTAGTCCCATGTTGTTTATTCCTGTACCAAAACAGTACTAAAATTCAGATACAGACACATTGTTAAGGTCAGTAGGTTGATGGTTATAATAAATTTGTGATGCCCTAACCCTAAACATGAAATCTTCGAAATATTCAGAGATAACAGAAGTGTGGAAATTACATTCAGTGGTGTCCTCGCATGACAGTTTGCTGAAAAAGAGAAGAAAAAGGAGTTTCAGCTGTTCATATGATGTGGGAAAATAACAATAAAACCAAATCCCTAATCTGACAACACAGTCTAGATGTCAATCTGTTGCTATTGGTGATGTATGTAAGACAATTTCATAATTGATGGATTATACAGTACGAGCAATACGTCTGTCTGCTTTACCCTCTGACATGTGGGAGACGGTTTGTGCAGCTTCACACCTCACATGACGCTCTCAGGTTAGCAGCTGCGGCGTGGCCTCTCTCTGGCCCTCTGGCTTTCTTTCTGACCCATCACTCCTCTGTTTGTTACCGCATGTGGCAGCCACATGCAACAAAGCCCCGGTGAGTCAGAGCCCACCGGCCCTGGCTCAGCAGGCTGGGTACTGAACACCAACGTGAATCATCAGTGTGGTTTTTAAGGTGTCACACAAGTTTGACTTTGGGGATATTTTTGGGGATGAACAACAGTCATGCTGGTAATCCGGCATTCCTGTTGCCCCTTCCTGTTTGTGATGAAAGGCCTTATCATGGACAAACGTTAATTGACCATGATAAGATGAATCACTGTTCAAGTAGGCCCGAAAAAAAGTTCAGAGGGTAGATCATCAGAAGAAGAGTTGAACATTAGGCCAGATAAACACACGGATACTCTAAGTTTCTGTACGCTAAATTTAAATGTCACTGTGTAATCTATCCTCCAAATCCTGGAAAGCTGCAGGGTTGGATTCTTGAGAAGGCTGTAAGGCTGCAGTGTGCCTTCACTCACACTGCATCCCCATTTCATTCAATTCTTCAAGGTTGTGATAATGTGACAAATGGGTGAATTATATTGAACATACATATGGTCATATAGAAGTAAATGTCTAGCGTGTTGTTTCTCTCATTGCTTATTTAAACAAGCTTAATTGATTTGTTCAGGTTGACACTTGTGATCGTTTAAAAGCATTTGTTTGTGTGACAGCACCCGTCTGCAGTCCTTCATTCTGCCAACGAGTCCATCCACCGGGCTGATCCCATCCCCATGAGAAGCTCTTGCTAATTGCAGAATTATTTGGCAAAGCACTTTATATGAACATATTTTGCTCAGTTGTCATAATTTTCTCTTTCATATCCATCTGTCTCTCCAACGTTTGGCACCACAGCTCTGTATCAGAAACAGCTGCTGTGGTGTTCTTGGACGGAATAAATAGCGAAAGGATGCAAGGATGAAATGATGGGAAAATGTGTTGTTACCAGCCAAACCATGGCGGTACGGGAAGTTGGACTGGTATTGTTCTGGCTGCAAAGGAAAATGTTGCACTTGAAAGATTCAGTGTTTTGTGTTTTTTTATTTATTTATTTTATTTTCAGTTTTTTCCCACATTGTCCAGAACCTTTGAAGCCTGGAAATGATTTCTGCAGACAACAGGAGTCTTCAGCTTCATCCTGACGGAAATTATAGAGGAACAAAGTGTAGTATAATCACAAGTATAATCAAACATTGTTTTTTATAGCATTATGTTTTACAGTTATAGTTTGACACACCCGAGGCAATAAACTTCTTTTGTCACTGTAAAGTTTAATAACTGTAGATTAATTAATCGTTTTTGGTCCTTATTTCTATCACCGTTGTAGTTATTGTGCTTAGAGAAGCAACATTTGAGATGTTTTGAAATTTAACTGATATTTTCTTAGCGTGAGACATACACCTTTATTCTATTGAACTTTGTGTATTTACCTTAAATGCCATGGTCACACATAGAGACTAGTCAACCTTGAATGGAGGCATTCAGAGGGCGCGGAAGCCTGGATCTAATATTTGTTACGTCAGAATGTTTCATTCAATTTTGTTGTTTTGCTTGATTCAAAATGCAGAGAAGTGGAAAGTGAATGAGGACAGTCGGAGATGGAGGAAATGGACAGACAGGGAAAGGAACTGGCTGAGGACACACGCTGTCTGTGACCTCAGGCAGCATGCATTATAAAGTACAGGATGAGTTAAGTGATGCAACATTTATGTATATGTATGTATGGCATATGTGTGTGGAGGAAGCAGGTGAAATAAGTTGAGGTCTCAGCAGTTCAGCACAAAAGTGTCATTGATTTGAGATGTGATCCACAATTCTGAAAATCCAGAATCGATAATCTGAGTTCTGTCCTGTAGGAACAACACATTGAATTCACGACATGGTCATGAAAATGTGAACATCAACTCACTGCGTATTTGTAATTTTGTCTTTTTCTCTTTCCAAGGTGCGCCAGTCTTCCCTGAGGTCTCACATGGGCGTCGTTCCTCAGGATACGGTTCTATTCAATGACACCATCGGCAACAACATCCTTTACAGTCGCATCACAGCGAGCAGGGAGGAGATGGAGAGGGCCGCCATGGCTGCTGACATACACAGCAGGATCCTGGAGCTACCACAGGGTCAGGCTGGGGTGTGTGAACGTGGAGGATGTACAGATGAACATGCTGTTTGGCACAAGTGAAGCAGAACTGTAGAATCCCTGAATAATAAAATAATAATAATAATAACAATGATTAATGTGACATAATTATGTTCCGACAGGATATGACACGGATGTTGGTGAGCGGGGTCTGAAACTCAGCGGTGGGGAGAAGCAGAGGGTGGCGATTGCCCGAACAATCCTGAAAGAGCCTCAGATCATCCTGCTGGATGAGGTGAGGAGGCACAGACGAAGAGCTCGCATGCTCACGCCTGTACATTAGACACTCCTTTTATTGGTCCACTTTCCTCTGCGTTCTGCAACACTAGTTCTTTGGTTCTCCAGGCCACTTCTTCACTGGACACTCAGACCGAGCGGAACATCCAAGCATCCCTGGCTGAAGTCTGTTCCAACAGGACAACAATAGTGGTTGCGCACAGGTGACGTTACTCAACTTAAATGGTCAACTTTCTGCTGAAACCACTCAATTATTTCTGCATCAACAAATTTCATGTGTTCTTTCTGAGTGACACCACACACAAGTTGGGCAAACTTTAATGAAAATCGGATTAAAACAGACTGTGGGCTAAAGCTTAGTGTGAAATCACCTTGTAGTCTATCTGATTACAGTTACAGCAATAACACAGGACCAAGCTGGCAACATAAAAACAAATGTGAGGAAGAGAGATGAAAGGAAAGGAGGGAGGTAGTGAAAGAAAAACAGGATTAGAGCACATAGAAATAGATGGATGGAGAGATTAAATGAAAAGCCGATTGGAGGGGATGAGATGATGCGCGGTGACAGGTCAACAAAAGTAGAAGAAACAGATGTCTGGTTATTCATCAGCTAGAGTGAGACGAGAAAAGACTTGAAAGGCTCTGACACTTGGGGACATGAAATACACCAGGGGTGATGTTGCTTGTCATGCTGAATCCATTCTTATCATTCCCTCTCTGTTTAACATCATAACAACAGTAAATTCATGCTTCAGATCAATGACCAGTGTTAATAAGCGTGACTCAAACTTCAAAGAACAGGATAATTCAAAGAAAATGCTACAAGTTAAAATAAACAGTTACAACATTTGAGATTTTTAAAACAAGACATTCTCCAGTCATCTGTCCACCAGGAGACACAAAAATTATCAAGCTTAAAGTGTTTGGTGGTACAAGTAATGATCTTATGATTTGCTAAAGAATCTCTGTTAATATAAGGATTTGTTCTGGGTAGAATGCTGGTTAACATGGACACATTTTCAAAATAAGATTAAACATACAGCTTAATAATCTAAATAATCATATTTAGTCTTTGGTTCGGTTAAGTCTGAATCAGAGAATGAAAAACCAAAAATACAATGACGTCTGCAGTCTCTCAGGAGAGGTATTTCTACCTTTGACCGAGGTTTTCTATCAAATATTGAAGGTGAGCATCCAAAGATAGCTTTTGATGACATTACACAGAGTGGTGGCTCTGCTGAAGCTGAAAGTGACATTCTGCAGTTTGGTGAGGCGTGAGCTCTGTGCTTTGCAAAAAGCAGCTCTGTTTTCTGCACCCTGCTTTCTGCAACAAGACTCAATCCACAGATATTTTTTGTTATGGGAAAACTTAAAGACACACACATTAATGGATGTGATCTATGCATCCTCCCACACCTTTAAGGATTCCACCAGATATGATCCCAAACACGGGTCTGAAGCTGAGAGCCATGCAGATCACCGAATGTGCCTTTAATCAGTCAGGAACTGGTCATAAGTTCGTACAGAGTTCTCCTGTGTTCAGCCACATACTGAGCTCTGCGTTTGTGTTGTTTCCGATCGTGTCAGTTTGTTGCACATTTGGCAGATATGGCAGCTGTGATGTTAGCGAGTGTGGTTCTGATTACAGAAGAACTTTTATAAGACAACTGACCTTATTATACATCCAGCCACACGTTATGACTCTTTCCCCCACTCTTCCCTTTGAAACGCTCTTGCCTTCATCTGATTTTTTTCTTTCTTTCCCATTTTATCCCAGTCTACCAGACTTTTGGCACAACTACCACCTTCTATGTGACTTTTTTTAGAAAAAGCCTGCCACTCCATTCCACACTGAGTCTGTTCCAATGATCAACACATGCAAACTGTTAAGATAAAAATTCACATTAACTTCCTCATAAGCAAAAGTGGTAGATGGCATTCGTTTTTTGAAGTTTATTGGTGCCCATATTCGAAAGGGTTGAAATGATCCTTTTGGTGTTTCAGGTTGTCTACCATCATTGGAGCAGACCAGATCTTAGTGATTCACAATGGAGAGATAGCAGAGAGAGGAAGGTAAAAAAAATATATCCTTTTTTTCCCTTTGTGCTCTTGTGTTTCTTCATTCATAATTCATACTGAATTCCAAAATCTGCATTTTACTATTCTAGTCAGGACATTTTTGGGAAATTAGGGCATTTTGGCTAGTCCTCACATCCTCAAAGGCTTGTGACTTTAGGGTTGGGGTAGAATTGAGTTTAGGCCAGGGTTAGGGTGAGCGTTAGGCTTAGGGGGTTAGTTGGGATGGTTAGGTTTAGGATAAAGAATTGGCTGCTGTATTATACCAGTTAAAATCCTCACAAAGCTAGAAGTACAAGGATGTGTGTGTGTGTGTGTGTGTGTGTGTGTGTGTGTGTGTGTGTGTGTGTGTGTGTGTGTGTGTGTGTGTGCGCGCGCGCACGCGCACGCGCACGCGCAAGAGAGAGGGACACCTGAGTGATTGTGGCTTAAGTGCTTGCAAATTTGTTATCTATAGATCAATCCTGAGTGTATTTTGTGTTACCCTTAAACCTTTTGGTATCTCTTTGCCCTCGAGGTGCACACACACACACACACACACACACACACGCACACACACACACACACACACACACACACTTAACTGCCGATGCGTACAATCCTTTGATATAGGAGCCAGCAATGAAGACTTCCGTTTTCACACACACTAAGGTTGCACAGACAATGACGTGATCTCACTTTGTAAAGTAAATCCTTATAGCAGCTGCAGCTGAATGCCATGTGCAGGGGGTGATGAAGATGAAAGAAGATGAGAGAACCTGAGAAATGAGTTGCTCCAGTGTAAAACAGCCATGTGACTGTATTGTCCATGAAGCCTTGTGCAGCGAGCACCGACCAAAGTCCATTCATCATTTGATTGACACTGTTATGTAAACACATGTCATGCCCGTTTAACCTCCGGTGTCAGAATACACCCCCCCCCCCCCCCCCC
>BJFM01000415.1:159939-217807 GCA_016586285.1 Arothron firmamentum
ACACACACACACACACACACACACACACACACACACACACACACACGGTTGACATGGTGTTCAGGACACTCCCACTGGGATTAGATGTCATTGCCATGTTAGGACAGAAAACACACATTAATGTCCCCGAGCTGAAACTCCTAAATGAACAGACACACACTATGAAACCTGCACGTGCAATGCTTGCGTATAGCTCGACATATGTGTACATAATTGATGCCGCCCCCACAGTCTGTCTCAGTTGATCCTTCGGTGTTTGCGATGCCAGAGTGCAGTTGGTAGGTTTTGGCAGCCCTGGTACTCTCGCCGCATCTCGCCGTCCGTCAGAGGTGGAGTGATGTTGCAGGGGGCACCAGCCAAAGTCACATTTAAGAGGCTAGCCCACGGTTCCAGGAGGCGAGACATCACTGGAGTCTAATAACATCAGTGTTGGAAAACAACATCAGCAACATTAAAACAACGGTTGTGAAAAGAAAATATATTTAATATAGGGACCTTTCCAAAGTAGTCCAAAAGGCAGGTAGCAGGTTTAATGTAGGACCAGTCGCTATCCTCCCAGACTGGGTTTAATCTCTGGTGACTGTGGCCCTGCCAGGTCTGGCCCTGTATCAGAACTACATTCAGGTGTTTCTGGGACCCTCGCAGCCTCTTGGACAGAACACCGCTGTAGCTCTGATCCACAAACAACAAAACACGAGTCGCTTTGCAGCCGGCCAGGTCAGCAAGCAACTCATTGACAGTGTATCGCTCTTTGAGATCAGCCTGGAATACAAAATGCACAATTGTTGAAGAGACAGCAATCAGATTTTTTAAAAAAAGAAAA
The DNA here is from genome assembly GCA_016586285.1 of Arothron firmamentum. NCBI lineage: Eukaryota > Metazoa > Chordata > Actinopteri > Tetraodontiformes > Tetraodontidae > Arothron > Arothron firmamentum. Next base: position 160,763 of record BJFM01000415.1, read on the forward strand.
AAACAATGTGTAGCTTTTCACAAACAACTGATGCCTCTTTTTCATTGGGTAGTTCACAGTCAACACTACAGGAAGTTGAATACAGATAATGTACAACTACTCAACAGACTAATAGAATATTTAATTAATATTTAAGTGCAGTTGTGCATGTACCATGGAAAAGAGGCAACAAAAATATTACTATTGGATGAATGTATGTCTCACAATGCCGTTGAGATTGGCGTCCCATAGCAGCATAGTGCCATCATTGCATGTTGGTGAGTTAAGGTAAAGGATCAGCGTATCGGCACAGTGCCGCTTCCTGCAGATGTACGAGATGTGATTACGAATCACTGCTTTCTCTGTGGCTGAATACACTCCATCTATGTCATCTGTGGGAGGGAAGTGTTTATGTCATTACACCATGATCATGTAGTCAGCTAAATTTTCCTTTTGCTTTTTAGTTTTGTCTTTGCATAAATTTCCTAGCTAAATCAACATAAATTAGCCTTCTAATTTCTAATAATGGGCAACTCATTTTCATAGAGTGGCACCATCTTACCAGAAAGCTGTCCATCACTGAAGAAGGTCTTGATGTGATCTTTAGGAAAGCCATTGTTCTGGAGCATTCTATAAAACTTCTGAAGATTCTGAACATGATGCTGGAATGTGATCTGCTGCTGCCAACCACCTGCAGCGTGAAAGTGTTCAGAACACACAGCATTGTGACTGGCCAAAATATCACAGTACCAGTAGTTTAGCAGTGACATCTGTCATACCTGAGATCAGCACAGCGTGGTCACATGTCTGGTAGAGGCGGCAGGAAAGGTGGGTGGCCAAAGACTGCTGGTGGCAGCGTCTGGTGTTTTTATTGAGCTCGCAGCTGGAGATGGGCAAACTGGGAGAGCCCATTGGCAAAGGCTGAGGGCACCTTGCAAACTCTGCATGATCTTTTAGAGGTTGGGGCAGGAAAGTTAAGCATTAATGTGACAAAAATAGTCTGAGCTTGGAATCACAAGTGCCGAACACGTTTCCTTGCCTCAAACTTGCAAAACTTATCTACTCATGTCTCCATGAGTAGATAAGACCAAATATGCAAGCTCCCCTGAGCAAAGATAGCATGCAAAATCTGTAGAAAGGCAGTGTGAAACATACTGTGTTCAGCAGTGTTAAAACAAAACAAGCACGTTGTGTAGCAGGCTAAAAACTTACCAACACATCTGAGTCTCTGAGTTCTGTTATTGTCTCCAACCTCGACCACCAGTGGAAGGAAGTGAACTTCACAGAGCCCTCCTGTGGCTCGCTCCACCACACGCGTGCCACTGATGGTGCCGCCACGCAGCGGCCCACCCACCAAGCGAACATTGTCCAGAAGTCTCTCTGGTCCGGTTTGCCGACGCTTCATTTGGTTCTGACAACGACCCTTTAAAGCCAGAGTCAGACACTCTTCACCTAAAGATGCAAATATTAAAAATGCATTCTGGGGAATTATATAGGAATGTGTTGGCGTTATATACATTAACTGAAATTCTCTTTATAGTTGGACAGAAGCAACTAAACTTTAGAGTCAGGTTAACTAAAAATTCTTTTCCTGTTTTTTTCCTTCTTTACTCTAGAGTTTCTTGCTTATGGCTTCTATACTTTCTTCTTTCTACTCACTTTTCCTCATGCAAGATATTTATTTATTTCCTCCCTCCACACTCTTGTGCTTCCTTTCCTCTGGAGGTTAAATGGGGTCTAAAAAAAGTTTTTGCCCTGAAAGACTTTGGTCCAAAATCATCTCGGGCCCAGCATGGAGCACAGTGGCGTGTGTGCGTGCACATGAATAATTAACAGGTGTGTATTTGTGTAACACTGGACCAAATTCACCTTAACATCTGGCCCTAACCTCTTTCACAGCAGGGGGTCAACAACAACTTGCACTCTCAAACACTTCACTTTGGCAGGATTTGTGAAGACATTTACTGAATACATTAACTTTGTGTCCCCTGGGGCTATTTCTATATTAATAAAGCACTTTTGAACTCCTCCACCCCCTCAGCTTTTTTTTTTTAACAGTAAAAATGGCACAGCTGGTCTGAGGTTTTGAGAAACCTCTTCATTTGTTAGTAAAGCTGCTCACAAATACAAAATCCTGATTCCATGCATATTTTTTGTTTGGACTTTTGTCAGTTGGTTTCTTTTGACAGGATCTTCTTCAGGATCTCTTCTGGTACATGACACGTTCGTAGTGGTTTATGGGTCATGGTCTGTCCTCTTGTTTGCTCACTTTTTATTGTAGCTTATTATGAAATGAACTGCTGTCGACCCAAAAAATGGCTGCACTACACCACTGCTCCTCTTTCTCCCTTGGACCCTTTCCTGGTTCACTATCTATGATGTTTGTACCACAATAGAACACAGAGGAACATTTCCTACTGTGGAACCTTACTGGTTTTGGTTTTGGTTAGCAGAGTATGTGTGTGAGTCTTCAGCTGCAGCTTTTATCCTCATAAAATACATCAATTGCAGCATTTCACCACCATCATTAAGTGCTTTCCTGAAGTATTTCAAGTACAGATATGTTCTCTTATAAACAGCATGAATTATGTCAATTGCAACTTTTGCATGCCACTACTCCAAGCCCCAAATTGCTGTTATGTGGACGGCATTAAATAGCACTTAACTGTAAAATATAACTCTAAGTTGAAATAAACAGCTTAAACTGGATCCCTGCATTAAACCAAGCTGTCAAAACAAGTTAGGAAAATTAGATCTATTTCATTTCTACTTGATTTAACAAAATTTAACAAAATGGTGAGTGGACACCATATACAGTAATTATGAGGTTTAGCTGCTGGAGTATTTTTATGATATTGACAAGCTGTAGAGATGTGAATTTTGATTAAAACATGTTTTTAAAAATAACGCTAACTTAAATGAATACAGCAAGCAAGACACAAACCTTTCCAAGAGCAGTGATTCATTTAAATTTGTCAGTTACAACCTATTCTATAGGAAGAGTAGGCTGATAAAATAGATTTCATTTCATTGTCAATTTTTGGACAAAAGCCAAAGTTTTGCAGCTCACCCAAGTAAATGCCATCCAGATGGGAGCATCTCTTCTTTGTCACATTCACGTCCACATAGAAAAGGACCACCGGGTGCCCAAAGTTCTCCTCAGGGCTCGGATCCAGCACCAGCACGGCATCATGGGCCATGGAACCTGGGAACAGTTGATGGCGTCTGTGTGAACCTTCAGCTCCATTCAGCATCTGGCTGACACTAAAACCGCCCCGGATTTTGGAGCTCACCATCCCGACGGATGAGTCCGGCAGGATGGCCAAAATTTTGTCTGGAAGGTTTTTAAAGACCACAGGAGACACGGAGAGTGTTAGATTTAGATGTTCAGGACATGACATGTCACTCTGAAGAACACGCGCACACACACACACACACACACACACACACACACACACACACACACACACACACACACACACACACACACACACACACACACACACACACACACACACAAGAAGATGACACACTCAAATGCAGCATCTCAAATTAGGGCTGAAGTTGATTCAATTTACTGAAATTTTGTTCTTTTCAACCATAATTTCTTTATCAACAACATTCCCCTTTCAACCAAAATTTGATTTCGTCATATTATCACATTATAATACCAGAGCAAAGGTAAAAAAATCATAGTGGTATATTACTGCATTGTGATTTCTAGGTGGATACATATTCATTTTCATGCACTATTTAAAATTTATATCACTTTACTGAATATCTACAGTATCGTTGAGGCAGTGAACTGTGTAAAACAAGCAAAGACCCCAGGGTTGGATGACCTTTGCCCTCCATACCTGTAGCTGTGCGGGGCTCAGAGACATACACGGCCACGGAGGACGGAGGTAGGTGGGCGAGCCTTCTGCACTCAGCTTCAGGGAGCGAGGACATGCGGAGGCATCGGTCCAGCTGATCCCACTGCAGCGACTGGAGGCCCGAGCGGACCCACCGCTCCAGTCGTGCTGGGGCCACAGTGCCTGCTGCCATCACAGGGTGGAGGATGAGGATGGAAAGTGGTGCAGCTAGAAGCAGCAGGAGCCTCATTGTCAGTCCTTCCTCGATTTTTTTTGTTAATTCTGCTTGTCAGTTTCCGTTTTTCCCCTTTGGATCGCTCTTTTAAAGTATTCTAACTTGCTCTTTTGTTGCTTTTTAGTCTTGCTTCTCTGTTTGGATCATTTTTGTCTCTTTCCTTTTATGCTTTCATATTGACAATCTTGCTTTTGATGTTTTTGATCTTTTCTTGTTCCACTTTTTACTTCATCACCTAACAAACTGTACTGTAATATTAAAATAAATATACATTAACCTTTTTGTTACTTCTGTCTTCTTCAGGTCTCAGGCTTACAGGTTTAAAATAAATGTCATAACAGCTACTGAATATAAACTTTACAACAATAATTAAGCAATGTCAAAAGTAAAATTCTATTTCATGTCCTTGTTTTCTGTTCTCTTCCTCTGGTTTGTGTCAGAATTCTTCTTTTACTTTGTCTTCATTTTCACTTGCCTCTGTTAGCTGTTTAGTCCATTTTACTTTTGTCAGTTTTGTCAAAGAAGAGAGTATATCCAAGAGTTCCCCAGAAAACTCCAAAAGAGACTAGTTTTTCCTCTCCAAGTCTTCTTTTCTCTTCGTTTCCTTCTTGTTTATTCTTTTTAAAAGCTTCAGGTTCTGCGCTGGTTGAAAAGGTGAGAGATCATCCCACAGACTAGTTTGCTCCCAGTGACACTTGAGACTGGACCATTCATGCACAGCTCCGAGGACAAACACACTTCTGCTGCGTGAACCTCTCACTACTCTGTTTTACTCTTCTCTCCCCCCTCTCTCGCTTTCTCACACACACACTACTTTCTCTCTCTCTCTCTCCCTCACTCCCTCCCTCTCTCTCTCTCCCTCTCTCTCTCTCCCTCTCTGCCTCTGTCCCTCTCTCTCTCTTTCTCAAACACACACATACACACACACTTTCACTCTCTTCCTCCTTCTGCAAGCTCTGACAAGTCAGAAGGGTCCAGGAAAGCGAAGAGGATGAGTAGGTCAGTAAGGAGGGAAAGGAGAGAGGAAATGTTTTGCAAGGTGGAGACCACTCCTACAGGAGTGAGGGTGGCCAGTACAAATCAATGATCAAGTTCATCTTTAAAAGTGTTGATTAACAAATTAATTTTGAAAGCACTCCATCTTTTTAAAGGCAATACATTGGCCATGTGTAAAAAATGTTAAAATCTTGTTATTCTCTGTTGATTTTGTTTTTTATATCTTTTTAAAATTAGCAAGGAGTGAAGAAATTTTAAAAGAGTGGGAAATGGAGCAAAGAAAGCAACAAATGTTAAAAAAAGGACGGGAAATGAGAAAAAAAATATGGCTAAAGGAGGTAGAGTGGGTCGGAATGAACTAAATCTATTTGGACCCATAAAAAGAAGATAACAGAGGAGGAAAAAGGTGAAGATGGGCAAAGGAAGAAATAAAGTAGTTGCTTCATGACAGACTACTGAAGTGGTCTAGAGGTGATGATAAAAAGTTAAAGTATGAAAAGGCATAAAAAGATTAAAAAATAAATAAATAAATAAACAAGAGCAATCTGAAACCATAAAAATGTGAGACCCCGGGTAGAGGAAATAATGAGACGTGAGAGACTTGTGGCGATTCTGTCTCTAGTGGGCCCTCTAGTGGTGACATTTCGAATTAAAACAATTAAACAGATCTTATATCTTTAGAAAAACTTATGATCACTTCAGCTGTTAACACAAACATAGATCTGTGGTGTTGAGTTTAGACAGGGGTCAATCCTTTACATTGTTTCAGTATGTATACTGTACATATTTATATGTGTGTTTACATAACTTAAGTCATGGGAAATATATATATTTCCCTTTATAATTATCATGTCTGATGTACAGATTTATACTGTAATATTTTTATTTACTATTAACTTATAGTCACACACACAAAAAAAACAAACAATTTAAAACATTCGTTCGTATTGTGACCACTAGATTGCGCTCTGGTCCTGAAGACGTCACGCATAGACGATCTTCGTTTAGGATGCTTCACGCTCCCCAGTTAAATAGGTTTCTTTTAAAACCCATCTTCCTGGTTCTGAAATCAGGGGACGTTGACACGGGTGGTTTTTTTGAAGTAACCCCACGCCAGACCAGTGGAACTATTATTCAGTAGGAGACAGCACAGGGGACGAAGAAGGTAGTGACGTGATTTTGTAGAATCCAGCAGGTCTTCTGTCGCGTTATTGACTCGTTTAATCTGTAGATGCTCTGCAGATGTTGCGGTTCTTTTTGTTGCTATGCTAACATGCCGGATGATGTGAATGTAAACAGAAAGCTAGCCGCTAAACTAACTAAAGCCAGTATAGCTTTTCGATGTTATTTGTCACAATGAAGCGCATTCTGTGCGTTTTCAAGAATACGTGCATCTTCACGGCAGTGTAGCTTGAGCTGAATGTTATTTGACAGACGATTTGTCATGTGGCTAACGTTAAGCTAAGCGAGAAGCAGCGTGGGCACACTTACAAACACGTGAAACTGGTAGTTATTTATTTATTTGATTAAAATCATGGTGGTCACTTTGATGGGAGTTTTGTGAGGTTTCAGCACACGATTGCGCCATACCGGCTAAGTAGCTAAAAGGCATTCAGACAAAATAAATCAGCAATAACGCAATAATTGAAATGGCTAGAAGTGTGTTTCAGCTAGGTAGCTTAATTTGGTTACTGCCATTGATTATTGATTGAAATCATACAATTATTTTTTAATTTAATTATTGAAGAGATACCATGGGCCTCTTCATCAGAAAATTTAGGTTTAGCTGTGTTCAGGCTCTGTTGCCATGGAAGTTAGACCATGGAAATAAAAATGTTTGTTAAAGGAGACGGACAAATAATAGTTATTTACAAGGTGTGCACTTCTTTTTGCATAAATGCAGAGAACAATTTTCAGTCTACATCATGAAAGTAAGCAGCCAATGCTTAAAAAATTCTATGCCTGTAAAAATTTCGCTTTGTTTTGTTAATCCATCATAGTTTCATTACACATTTTAATTTTCATGGTATACATATATATATATTTGCAGCAGCAGTAGCTTTATTTTTTATAAATGTATTTTTCAGGATTACTGTATGTGCAAATGAGACTGGATTTCTTTAGAGTGATTTTTCTTCTTGTGTGCAGAGTCCGTGGTGAAAGGTTTCGGTTTACTACCAGCTGTGAATCAGGTGCTTTCCCTCAGGACTTGAACCCTGTGTGCCTGCCTGCCTGAGCTTCACCTCAGAGCTTCTCACTTTTCATCGGAACTGAGCAGAACAAGTTCACCTACTGTTACTATTGTTACTACTACTGTTGCACCTGTGGTGGCAGTTATGTTTACCGTCAGTCAAGAGTCATCAAGATCATTTTATCATCATTCGGAGGCCAGCAGGACTGCATTCAGTTGGAGCTGACGTCTTAAAGAAACGGGAACCAAGGTGGATCTGGATCTGTCTGGGAAAAGAATCCTCCGTTTTGGTTTTGGCATTTTCAAAACCAGTTGTTTGTTATTTTTTTCCAACAAACTTTGCCTGTATCTTAGTCCCTCTCCCTCATCAACACTGGCTTGAGAAATGCCTACCAACCAGTCCTCCCCCTGGAATGTGGGAAATCCTCGGCGTTGTTCCAATGCAGAGAAAATCACCACCACCAGTAAAACCCCTAAAGTGCCTTATAGTCAAGCTTCCATCGAGTTAGCAAGGAGTAAAGAGCAAGCCAAACCTCTTGCCTGTAATACTGCCTCATCTGTTTTTCCATCAAGGCTGATGACAGTGAACCCACCCATGATTTCCATTTGGGAGAAAGGGGAGAAAAAGACAACAGAGGGTCAGTTTACCACTGTGCCGCATGTCTCTTCAAACATGCCACAACAATTAAACGGGATTCAAATTCTAAAGCCGATATCGGCAACAGGACTAAGTGAAACTAATATGGTCACAAGGGTCAGTGCTCCATCCCCCATTCAAAAGAAGGAATGCCAGGTGGGTTTACTAGCATCTTAATACTACAAACCTATAGCGTGTAACTTAGCCAGGCATTGTTTTTAGTCTGCTTTCCATCCAAAAAATTTGTACAGCCTAACTACTATACTAACTTCATGATATTCACTATTTGACAATTTTCTCCCTTTTCCACAGTTTAAAGCAGGAAACTCCTCCTGTTTGCCATCAGACCCTCCAGTGTGCCTTACTGTTTCAGAACACCAAGGGGTAACAGTTAAAAAGGATGACCTTGGGTTTGACAGCACAAAACCTGATAAAAGAAGCACAAGAAGAGACGATCCAACAGCCACGAGAAGAAGCAGTTCAGTTAAACAGGCGACAAAATGCAGTGTTACAGAAAACAGCTGTTCTCTAGGAACTACCTTAAAAGATCAGTTCTTTTTAATAGGTCTTCCACCCCCAGTGGTCAAAGCTGATCCAAACAAAAAGGTCCAAACAGTAGACCACAACATGCAGATTCAGTGCTCACAAGTAAACACCTCTTCCACTGGCATTAAGAACAGTGCCCCAGCGGCAAGTCCCATTCTAAATGGGTTGATTCCGGCTGTGCCTTGTGTCAGCCAGGAGTTGCCTTCTCCACCACTTGATGTCATAGCAGGTAGAGTGATTACACAATGTAGCTGTTAAAAAAAAAACAAAAAACAAGCATGTTATAGATGGAGGCCAGGGAAATGATTTACTTATTGTGACTAAAAGAGTTTTCCTGATGCTTTTGTGTAGACATATCCTCCTGTCCTGCAGGAGCCCTGGTGGGCTCTGTGACCAATCAGATCTCCACATTTCACCTTACCAGAGATGTAGAATCTGCCCCCATTTCACCCTCATCCCCCATCCTCTTGTCACCCTCTCAGACGAAGGACTGTCTGTCTGGACAGACTCAGGTTTCTGGGTAAGCAATGGCCTTTTTTCACCCTTTTAACCCTCACTCATACTTTTGTACTCACATGGATTGTTTCTAGGCAAGAGTGTGTTATGCACGTTGATGGTGCTGAGGAAGACCTGCACGATGAGTTAGAAAATGTCTGCAGTGGTGACGGTAAGCTGCTAACTCACATTAACGGTACAGTGTAAATTCAGCTTGTGTAATCTGACCTACCGCTGCTGTGAGGTTGCTTTGATCCCGGGTTTTAATTGTCCTCTCTTCCCCTTAGATGATTCCGACTGTTCATCCAACTCCACAGTGTCTGTCATTCTACAGCCTGGGTAAGATTCTCTGATTCATTTATGATACATACATATTATGTCTAATTTTTGATTAACCTAGATTACATTCTCCTTTATTGCACAAACTGGGTCTGTGGTTCTCCTTTTAATTTGATCAAAAATAGTTGTGGGTTCCATCTTTGTCATTCCATCTCAGTACACTGTTGAAAAGAGGCTGAAAGCAACAGAGCATGGTGGAAAGGTCTGCTGCATTGTTCCACGTAATATTGTTCTCAGCTGTGATGGGATGAAACAACAGAACACCCGACCAAAGACTAGGAGTCAATTCTATGCTAAAACAGCCTGGATAGGGACATTTATTGTCACCTTTTTTCACCCACAACAGGCTGATATGTGTTTGTCCTCACTCGGTAACGTCCTTTCCTGAAAACTGTAGCCAGATAATTTTAAAGTTAGTGACCTGTTTGTAGTCAAGACAAGAGTTTGGGAAGAGAACGATCCCCTGTTCCTCCATTCGTCTACCTGTTTTACATCCATATGACTATCATGTGAGTAGTGTAAATCATCAATTTGTATAAAAGTAAGCTCAGAGCTCCAGTATATCTGACTTTCTTTCAGTGAAGCTTGTGCAGCAGAATAGCTCCATGCATAAAATACATTCCCAAATGCTCCTTCAGTGTTTGTCCCATCTCTTGTCATGTTCACAGTTGACATGTGTTATGTTTCAGCTTCTTTCAGTTACAAATAGGCAGTTTAATTCATGTTTTCTTTCCTGTTAAAGTGAGACAAGCTGTGTTTTAAATAGGACAAGGAAACTTCACACGTGATGGAGTTGAGTTTTTGTTCATATGAGTGAGTCGTTATAGTCGTTAATGTTTAATATGTCGTCATAGTGTGGTTCCATTTTTCAGTACCTTTGCGTATGCAGCTCAGTTTAAATCCCTTTAGGATGTAAGCTTGGGATGTATAAGGCTATATGGATTTGCGGCTAAATGCGTTTGTTTTCCCTCTGCAGTATCGAGGAGCCAATGTCACTGGGGGTGGAAAATGACAGAGAGGAGAGACCAGCATTGGTTCCCAGTTTATTCCCCCTCATGCCTCCTACACTTTACTTCAGCACAGCCGATGAGAAAGGTAAAAATTCTACTGCCAAACTCATCGACCATCTTTAATTTCACTATGTCACACCTAATTCCTGCTCATTGAAATGTTGATCTGCTTTCTACGAATTGCTATTAGCATGATTAATCTGGACTATGTTTAAGGTAAAATGTTAACTATGATCTTTGGAACCGTTTAACAGCATATTTATTTTAGACATCATACCATTAAGCTGTGTTAAAGCCTCGCATTCTGTTGTCAAATCACTCATTGTTTTTGAACCCAAACTCTTCTTTGTTTACCTGAGTAAATTCCAATAAATGGTATAATGTGCTTTTACAGTGGAACTACTGCCTGTAGAGCAAAGGCGACTGTTAAAATGGAAGATGACCACCGTCACACCAAATGTTGTTAAACACACAATCGCCAGGTCACACTTTAGAATCACCAAGAGTAAGTCAGCACATTTGTCTGTGTTGGTGTCTGTCGAGATGTGGTTTTGATTTCCAGGCAAAAGCTGACCAGAATCTTTTGTCATATGTGTAGAGAGCCATGACTGGCTTGGCTGCTGGGGACATCACATGAAGTCTCCTGGTTTCAAAGCACTTGCAGAGCACCAGAAGGTACGAAACTGAATATACGCTGCATTTCTGCCTTTATTTTAATTGAGCTCAATGTATCAAATTAACTTCAGGTCTCATTACTCTTGCCCTAGTTGAACCACTTCCCAGGAACATTTCAGATCGGCAGGAAAGACCGACTGTGGAGAAATTTGTCTAAGATGCAAAGTCGCTTCGGCAAACAAGAGTTCGGCTTTTTTCCTCGGACCTTTGTTCTTCCTCAGGATATCAAGCTGCTCCGTAAGGCCTGGGAGGACTGCGGCTCCCGGCAGAAATGGATCATCAAACCTGTATGTTACAGGATACAGAGCTTATTTTGAAAGAGATTTTGAAAATCATTTGTGAGCAACAGAAAACACGGGAAAATAACAAAATGAGATAGAGTGTTTACATATTTACCATCTTCATCTGAAACCAGACAGCTGGTTACAACATAGGTTAAAATATCTGACTTGTATATTATAGTTTGCTTATTTTTCTCCTTTGTAATTTCTCTTTTCTCCATAGCCCGCATCTGCCAGAGGAATAGGAATCCAGGTCATCCACAAATGGAGTCAGATGCCTCGAAAAAGACCACTACTGGTTCAAAAGTCAGTAGCCCAGAGACCATTTCTACCGTCTAACAATGCATGTCACTGAGTTATAACAGTTATACAATTTTGACTTACAGGTACCTACACAAACCCTACCTCATCAGTGGCAACAAGTTTGACCTGCGGATTTACGTATATGTGACCTCATATGACCCTCTCAGAATCTACATTTTCTCTGATGGCCTGGTTCGATTTGCTAGCTGCAAGTCAGTTTCCATTTACCCCCACTGTGACAAATATTTCTGTAAATTGTATTGATTGTATGTAAAAGGCTTTAGTTTATGAAGCAAACAATCAAAAGCACTTGTTAAACCAAATTGTCAGATTTGTGATGATTTTGTGTCTGTCCTTTTCAGATATTCGTCTTCCATGAAGACTCTGAGTAACAAGTTCATGCACTTGACCAACTACAGCGTCAACAAGAAGAACTCTGAGTATCAGACCAACAGTGATGATAAAGCCTGCCAGGGACACAAATGGTAACAGCCAGTGTGTCAGACAAATGTTGGAGCTGCAATAATTATTTAGGCCTTCAACTTATTAAAGGTTCCTGAATTTTAAGCATGCAGTCACTGTGGTCTCCTTTGGACAAGCAGAGGTTATATTTCTGTATTTGTTGTTGTTGTTTTGTTAAATTAATTAGAAAATTGTAACTCCATTCAATTCTTTCAGGGCCTTGAAAGCCTTGTGGGAGTATCTTGGTTCAAGGGGAGTGAATACGACCCTGATCTGGGAGAAGATCAAAGACATTGTGATTAAGACCATCATTGCGTATGTTTCCATCATTCACTTAGTACAGAACAACAAGCAGTCGTCTGAGTGATCTTTAGAGGTTTGTTATAATCTTTAAATGTTTTTTGTTTTTTAGGTCAGAACCATATGTTCTCAGTTTGCTGAAAATGAATGTTCGATCGCCATACAGCTGCCACGAGCTGTTTGGCTTTGACATCATGTTGGATGAGAATCTCAAACCCTGGATTCTAGAAGTCAACATATCACCGAGGTGAGACACACTTACACACACACAGGCACAGCAACGTTTACAAATGCAGTCGGTTCCATTTTCTTTGTTTCTGCAGCCTCCACTCCAACACAGCGCTGGATGTTTCCATTAAAGGTCAGATGGTCAAAGACCTCCTCAACCTGGCTGGCTTCCGTCTGCCCCGAAAAGCAGATGTGGTAGCCTCATGCAGCAGTGCCTCCAGCTGCGCTAACAGGTATCGAGGGAGGTGATGCATGTCATTATTCAACTTTGATAACCTCGGTGGGGGAAAAAAAAACAACAACTTGTAATTACCTAGACTTAAACCTGGTAAAATGTGTTGAAATAACATCTGTGTGTAGGGAGAAGACCAACCCAGATCTGTCAGCTGATGAGAAGGTGAAACGTGCCTTCTACCTGACACAGCGCTTTTCTGGCCAGGTAAGTGAGCATTATCAGAGGTGAACCACAAAGAGTAAATATTTTTTCATTTTAAAAAAAAGGTTTATTTATTTATTTATTTATTTATTATTAAGTTAAGTGCGATGCTGCTTAATTACAGAATACATCCTTCTGTCTCTGTCAGGACTTCCTTCAAGCAGTTTTGGATGTGTTGACTCCAGATGATGTTCGTGTTCTGGCAGAGAGTGAAAATGAGCTCAGCTGTCGTGGGCAGTTCGAGCGAATTCTCCCATCGCCATCGTCATCTCGCTACCTTCGCTTCTTTGAGGGTCCGAGGTACCTCAACATCCTGTTGGACCAATGGGAGCAGAAACACTGGAACAACCGGTTAAAAGGTTTTTGTGTTTTTTAAATTTAATTCAAAAAATTGACTGTGAAAGTATCTGTGATCATCTTTATCATTTGTATACATGAAGAGGGAGACAAATTTAATTAAATTAATGTCTCAAATGTTCCTGGTGTTTTCCATGCAGGTATCAATCTGCTGACAACTCTCTGTGAGAAAGGAGTTCATCTGGGAACCAGTGACCCTGCCCACATGGTGATGAAACTAAACACTGTTCAATAAATGCTGATTAGAATACTGTCATTTCTTATAAAAGATTTTAATAGTTGACTTGTTTATTTGTCTCTCTGCAGTGGTCCAAGTGCAGCTACATCTCCAGGTTGGCAGCAGACGTGACCTTATCAGTTATCAGCACTCACCCACACACACCATCTAAAAATAAAGTCAGACATCAAGAATGCAGAATTGTAACAGATGTATTTACATGTCATCATAGGAACCTGACAAAAAGAAACACTGTCCCCTTTAAAAGCCGTAAACATGAAAATGTCATCATGTTTGTTGTGCATCATGTCTTAAGTTACCAGTGATGACTATAATTCATTCCCAGGTTTGATAACACTGCTTGGCCCCAGAGCAGGGCTGGTAAACCAGACCTCGAGGGCCGCAGTCCGACAGGGTTTTCATTTCACCAGGGTTTCACCTAGGTCCTAAGCTAGAAAAGCCTTTTTTTTTTTACTGGGAAGACAGAAAACCCACACCCCAACTTGGCTGATCTGTGGTCCTGTTGGACTAGGTTTTAGTACCCCTGCCCTAGAGCCTAATTCATGGTTAAATTGATCAGGTCCTTTTGATTCTGCAGGGTGGTGGTCAGCCATGAACATCCCTCCCATTCTGACACGGATGACTGCTCAGACCAGGACGTCGCATCTCTCTCGAGTCAACCCACCTCTCCAAGTCCTGGTTCCAGTGTCACCAGCAGTGCCTGCGCAAGTCCTCAGCCCAGTCTGTCCCAGAATCTCTGAAACTCAGTTTGCATGAATGTTCAGTTCTCAGAAGAGACATTCAGCTCAGGGTTCATCTCTAGCCTCTTCACCAAGAGCCTTCTCTTAATTTTTCCTAATTTGAATTGATTAGTTTATATTCTAACCTAAAAGTCTTAAAGGGATTGCTTTCTGGTTTTTGGCAGAGCTGTCATTAGCTAACGTGGGGCCTTTCTTATCAAAGACTGTGCTGATTTGGATATTTGAAAAAGTGGGGAAAAAGACGGCAGTTAATGATAGCTTAATTACATTTTATTCAACATGTTCAGACTCAAAGAGAGGTAAATTTTAAAACTTTGGTTCCTGCTGCCAAAATGGAAAATAGTAGGACTTAAACTGTGAATTTTCAGCCACTGTCACGTGGAAGCTGGACTCTGTGTTGAATTCACAGTATTTGGTTCTATATTAGAGGAGAAATCTGAGCCGTCTTAGATATTGGTCCTCTAGAATGTTCAGTTCTGACTGTCTTTGCTGTCTCCCAGCTGTGCTGCAGCTGTGGCATTTGCAGTGGCACTTAACATGCAACTCAAACAAAAGCACAAACCTTTTATGTTAGTTAGCTTACCAAAAAAACATTCTTTCTGCTTGCAAAGATTTCAAAGTGTCACTGATGGTCAAAAGGTCAGTGTAACGACTTTGACAATAGAAGCCAACCTGACTGTAATATTCTTTTCCGTTCTTCATCTATCATCTGTCAGAATTATCTGCATATATCTGATGTGCATTTTTAGCATGCAGAGTTGTTCATGCACACAAAGATATATTAGAAATTTCAGAGTAGTGTCATTAATCACACACTGCAATGATGGAATGTATTGAGTGGCAGTGAGGCCAATTAAGATTGAGTTTAAGTCTTATTTGTCCTGTTCTGCTCTTCCCCTTATAGTTTTTGCTGCCATTTCAGTGATGAATGAATCCCAGTTCTCTCGAAGCATCAGTCATATCTGACTTCGGTGTTGAGGATAAATCTGTATCAAGCACATTGTAAAACCAGGTGAGCACAAGAGTGAAAACAGAACACCTGAGCCTGAAGTGGTAGCTGATGGCAGTTTAAGTTGGGAGCAGAGATTGATTTTTTTCATTTCAAACATTTTTCAGGTGTTACTATTAAACTCTGTCTTTACCACATGGTGATTTGTTTAAAAATAACATGTTGATTGCACACTTAGATGATGAGGGGTTTAAAGCTTGACAGTATTTGAAGATCTGCCAAATGCGAGTCCAAGATTAGAGTTTAGCCATGTTGCTCACACCAAATTATATGTTTATCCACAACACTCCTCAAAACTGAGCTGCGCAGTAATAAACCAATGTTCTTGCATTCAGTATTTGCTGTGCGACCAGAACCAATTTCTTCTGTGTCCTCAGGATTCTTTAAAAAATTTCTACAATGGCAACTTTTTGAGAGGAACTTCTGGAAAAGTGCCTTTTACAGAATCAGCCCTGATGCCAGGTGGCTGTGCTGTGTCAAAGTACACTAAACATGCACATTTTCAGGAAGCCTGTGGTGTTTAATAGAAGTATTGATATAGGACCTTCAGTTGGCGTAACAGGGATCTTGTTAGGTCATTAGTAGTCATTGCAGTGGCATTTTCAGTGTGCCTGCTTTAACACAAAAAAGAATTAACACCTGCAGATGATGTGACTTATGTGGGTTTTACATTAACCTTAATCTGACAGACCTGCAGCAGAACCGCAGATTCCTCTTCTTGCATTGAATGCATCTAGTGGTTTGGTGTGGTTTGCTCTGATATTTCAGAGTGAGTGTGTGCATTTATGTGTAAGATAAAACAAAAGCTCTAAAATTTAAACAGCTCTTAAATCTGTAAAAATGTCCAATAATGCTGTCATCATGGTTTCATGTGGAACATGGAAAGATGAGGCACGAATGTTATAGAGATGTACTTGATGTACTGTTGAGATGTAGTGTTGGTTCAATCATGATGGTGTCTTCAGCAGTTTGGGTCTGCAGGCAGGTGGGGGGTCTTGATTGTTCCCCTCAAATTTCCCCCAGGTCCCTGCTGAATTCTTTCTTTGCCATGTCTCTTGCAGGCTTGAGGAAAAATTAAAGAAAGATGACATACAGTCATATGCAGCAAATCCAGCAGCATTGTTTAGAGAAATGGTATGACATCATCTTGTGAAATGTTTGCATGTTGTTACTGCATGATTTTTTTTAATTTTTTTTCTTAACACCAGGTTTGCTTACGGGTTGTTAGGACACTAAATTTACCCTGAGTTCCAGTTTGTAAGTGGTGAATTTTGAGCCCAGAAAACTCTCAGTGCTGTTTTTTCTTCATCATTCTGAAGGGTTTTGCATGATTCTGAAGTTTTAACACAGCTGAGTGATTTCAGGGTTCCGGAGGCAGGAATATTTGAATATTACCTCTTCCTTTTACACAATTCACTTTGACTATGCTGTGTTTCAGAGCTGATGTTAACTAACATAATTTGAGAGAGTTTTGGTACATTTACTTGCAAAATAATCTTTTATCTTTGAAGGGCTGTATAAGTTGCTCAGGATAACAGTCTAAAAATAAAAGTTATTTGTGGTACAAATGTCATGGGTGGCTCGCTAATTTATTTTAATTGGTAGGATGCAGTAGGCATTTCATGATGTAAATAGAATCATGGTGCTGTGTACTTTTTGTTCAAATTCTGTTTATTACTTAGATTGAGAGGCCTGTGAGGTAATGACTCAATGTATGCTTTTTTATTTTAAAGGTTAAAATGTATTACATTATCTGAGATTATGTTAGTCACTCTTTTGTGAAGTATTAATACAGAAAATTATAGATTACAGTCCCAGTGGATGGTATAAGCAACTTTTTAAACTTTAAAAACAAGCATCAGCTGTACAAAACCTAATCTATTTTCAGTAATTTACAGATTCTGCTCTAACCCTAACCCTAAACTGCTGAAACAAACTCTGGTAATGTTTTATTATCAGAAATTTAGAGCAAAAACGATCCTTTTGTGTTTGAGACTCATGTATGTCTCACATGCCCTGTTAGCTATTAGCCAACTTCACTGATTTGATGGTCAGACTTTAATTTAACTCCAATGGATGATTACAAAAAAATACTTAAGACAACATGGTGAAGGCCTCTCTGTGGCCCCTCCTTCTGTCCCTCCTTGTTGTGTATGTGTGTTTCTGTGTGAGTAAAAATGCCACAGGCCTCTCAGTCCAGATTTAGACCCCAGTCTCTCCTGGACTGTCAGACCCTACTGAGAGAAGCTAACCGTTTCCCTCCTCGGCCTCAGCTTTTGTACCAAGCAGTTCCACCATTCCTTCCGCCTCCTCCCGTCTTCACCATGCCTGAATTCTTTCATCACTTCTTGATCTGACCGAACAAGTCGAGGTTGCCAGATGTCTGTGCTGGACAGCAGGACAAGGGTTCTAGTCCGGGGTCTCTCCTCACTGTTGCCACAGAGGCAGACCTCCCACTGCTCTTCCCCAGCCATGGAGCCTTTTGCGGAGGTAAGACAGCACTGATTCACCTCCTCTACCCCCTGAAATCTTCCACTTTTTGCTCTTTAATTGTTTGTGTCAGTAACCAAAACTCCCTCTGTGTTTGGACTCAACTGTAATTGAGAAGTTGCTAAGAAAAAAGCAGGAGGCTACATTTACATTCTCAACCAAGTCCTCAGTATTTATGTGGCACATTAACAGCCCACAGTTATGCTAATATGTATATATAACTTGATTTAATCATAGAATAATAATAATAATAATAATAATAATAATAATAATAATAATAATAATAATAATAATAGTTATTCATGAAGAATTATCGGTAATTAGGACCATAACTGGTAAATGCTTACATAAGTAAAAGGGAAATAAGAGAATCTTAAACTAAGAAGTCTTTGATTGCTATTTTTCTAGCCAAAAAAAATCTGCTTTTGAGCATTTAATAATGCACTAGTGCATGAATGATTAAGAGCAGTTGTTCTCTTTGCAACACTTTTGTTTAGTGAGTGTTGAACTCAACATGAACATGAGCCATGGGTGAAAGAGGGTTTTAGATGTTTAAAACTTCCCTTGTGTTCCTTTACAAACCTGTAGATTCATGTCTCATTTATTCATAAATATAGGAGAATATAAATCCTAAACTTCAGAGTGTCACTGTAGGTATAGGTAGTGTTCTATTTAGAGAGCCAAAATTCTTGCCTATTCCATGTTGTAATGACGCTACCAAAATCAGCATTTTGTGTGTCCCCAAGAGTTTCATGAATCCCCCCACATGCCTGTAGATGTTCATTCCTAATCCATATTCTGTAGATATTCTTAGTTTTCCTCCCAGTTTTTTTTTCTTTTACTGTCAATTGGCTATTTTTTTGATTGAGTGGAGATGCAGCAGCCAGGCTATAAATGTGTTCTTCCACCAAAGTTGACACCCACCAGCAGGTTCCTGGATTGTTGCCACCACAACATCGCTAGAGGCTCTTTGTCGACAGGCTTTACAGCTGCTACGACAGCAGCTGATCCACAGTCATATAAAATCATAATAATGTTTCTGTCTCCCTCTGGACAATGCTGTCCCCTCAGACTGAATCTGCTGAGGAAGGGAGAGTCCACAAACTCCTCAGGTTACATGTGTACACTGTGCACACTCCACCCATCAGTTATCTTAAAGTGAAAGACTGGGGCCCATCTCACCTTCATCAAGGATCATCTCCCCCAGAAAAAACATTATGATTTGAGGAGCATGTTGATGGAATATCAGTCTGATATTGTCTTACTCGTGTTACTGGAAGTGTGTGATGAATGTTGGCAGCTCATATTTCAGAAATTTGTGCAACCGAACATGGATGATGTTTAGTGTCAACTGTTTTTTTTTTATTATTATTTGTCATCACTGGGAATGTGATTCCTTTTCTAGGTTCCATTATTTGAGATGGACGAGGATGAGGAAGATGATGTCCTCTCGATAAAGAGTGGAGGTAAGGACAATGAGGTCATTCTTTGCTGTCATTGTTCAGCTCTGATGGATTCTGGTTTAAATAGTGGCTGTTAACCACATTGTCATGGTAACTACGGTACCTAATCCTCCTTAAGAGATGACAAGGAAGCAAGACATGCAGCTTATCCAGAAGAGGCCAACAGTGGAAATAGAAATACTTTATTAATCCCAGACATGGGACATTTGCTACAAGGCCTGTAGCCTAGCTAAGGTCTCCAAACATTAAGTCATCATTTCACACTCTTCTTGCCCAGATGGTGGCAGCAGGTTCCTCCACAAGGAGGGTCTTTGCTCCTCTAAGTTCTGAAGCCTCATCAGCTATTTCACAGGAATAGCTGCCCCACTTTGATTCTGACTCTTTTGCTTTAAAAATTTATATTTGAGCTTACAACCCACAATCACCTGTATTAGTTTCCAAAGTGAGACAGATCTAGTCTTCATAAATTCATCTCTACTGATATTTTAATGAATTAAAATTAATCTGATCTGTGATTATAATTGAATATAATAAACCTTCACTTTCTCTAGTTTTCTTGCAAATGCAGGTTGTGCAGACATTATTGTCATAAAGTTGCTACAGTGATATCTAAATAGTGTAGTTATGGACTGTTCTGTAACATGTCTTTTGGCATGTTGTTTTATGACATCATTGCTGTAAGAAGAAACCTGGGATGAACTTGCTATGGATTTTTAGCCTTGCTAAAGAACCATAATTTATGTTTGTGAATTTGGGGAAGAAAATGCATATTTTTGTATGAGTAGTTGGTGGAGGTGTCTTTGGGCCACCTGCTCATCTCTGAGGATTGCATGTGTGCAGTGTGGGTCAGGTAGTGACGGTCAGACAGACAACCTCAGAATGTGTCACTTGTCAACACTTGTGCTTGTGATTGTTTGTAGGTGTGTGTACATATACACCCCCTCCTCTAGGGCCCTTTGCAGAACCAGACCCCGACACCTTCATCTACATGAACTTCATGAGGAGTCATACCTGCTATGATGCCATTCCTACCAGCTCCAAACTGGTCATTTTTGACACGACGCTACAAGTAGGAAAGAGTCGAGTTTACCCACCAACAGATCTGGATTTTGCAGACTTAAACGCTGCCTTCTGTGTTCTCTTTAGGTCAAAAAAGCTTTCTTCGCTCTGGTGGCTAATGGCCTGAGGGCAGCACCCTTGTGGGACAACAAGCTAAAGTGTTTTGTGGGTGAGCTGATACGTTTTTGGCTTTCAGATGTTGTTTGGGGGATTGGACGTGTCCTCTGTGTCTTTCAGGCACGTTTACACCTGCACTTACTGTGATCCAGCATGGTCTGCTGCAGGATTCATTAGCCAGGTGTAAAGCTCGGAACATTCACCTTCAGCGCTGATTCAGTGTTGAACAAGTTTGTTGCATCAGTCATTTTTGCTGACAGTCATGAAAGGAGTGTAAATTCAATCTGAGTCTAATTTTAAATTGTCTTGGACACACATGTCGGCATCTAATAGGCGAGTGACCTATATCGGGACGCTAATGACAGTTTTAGAGCCCAGGTCTGTGGGTTCAGGTTTCCTCCCGGTCAATGGGTGGTTTCAGATGATACAGGGAGAGAGTACGTGCCAACATTTAGAGCAAAGCAGGTCAACCAGAAAGATATCTGTGCTACGTTACACACTCACCTCACTAAATGCTCAGAGCTGCCCAGTTCTGTGGGTGTTGATTTTTCTGAGTGTAATTCAAATTTGAAAAAATATAGCACTGAGCTGAAATTACATGAGTCATGTAATGCAAAATATATTTTGATACATTTAAATATTTTTCAGTCATGATTCAGAACAATATGTATTGTGCAATTTTATTAGTTTAATTACAGAATTTGTTTATTGCTCTTTTTTTACTTTATGCATCTTATAGCGCTGGCCCCTATATAAATCATATAAATCTTAAGTGTATTGGTATAGATGTGCTGTTTTTGGTCTTAAATACTAGTAACCTGATGGTTTGCGTGCTCATGTAAACAGGTATGCTCACCATCACTGACTTCATCAACATTCTTCACCGGTATTACAAATCTCCTCTGGTAAGTTGCCATTAACTCTTCCATTAAGACTAAAACCGTTCAAATGAGGAAAATAAATTCACAACTGAGAAGCATTATTTCTCATCCTTTTATATTTTTCCTCCCTGCAGGTTCAGATCTATGAATTGGAGGAACACAAGATAGAGACATGGAGAGGTTCTGTATTTTCAAATTCTATATATTTGTTTCATATTACAGGATTTATTTATTTTCTCTTTTTTAACAGAAATTTATCTGGAATACTCCACTAATAGACTGATCAGCATCACGCCTGAATGCAGGTGAAACTTTAGAAAAATATTTTTGCTTTCAGTTTTATCAAACTTCTGAGTCTGTCTTTAATTTAAAGAAAGCTGAAGCAATAACTTTAATGATCTCTCACCCAGAGCTCCAAGTTCAATCATGAGTCTTGTCTTCTCAGTTTGTTTGATGCCATCTACTCCTTGTTGAAGAATAAGATCCATCGGCTGCCGATCATCGACCCAGTCTCGGGGGACGTCCTCCACATCCTCACTCATAAACGGATCCTCAAGTTCCTCCACATCTTTGTAAGCCCTGGAACGTTGTCCAGGCCTGTGAAAAGACTGTCGTTTCTGATTCCAGCTCTATTTTCCTTCACATACCTTCCAGGGGTCTATGATTCCTAAACCCAGGTTCCTTCAGAGGCAGATCGGTGATGTGGCTATCGGAACCTTCAGACAGATTGCAACAGTTCAGGAATCAGCGTCTGTCCATGATGCTCTGATGATTTTTGTAGAAAGGAGAGTATCTGCTTTACCAGTCGTCAACGAAGAAGGTACACTGATATTTAAATTTACTTTGTAACTAAGAGTCCTTTCAAGATGGCTACTACTAGTTTGATTATGACCGGCTGCACATCATAATTACTCTTGCCTCCATTTTTGTCTCCACAGGTAAAGTGGTGGCGCTGTACTCCCGGTTTGATGTAATTGTAAGTTGATCTTACACATTTACCATAACAAAATGTCAACGTTCAGATATGAAACATTCAGATATAGAAGTGTCATGCCACCTAACCATTTCTACACTAAACACCAATTTGCAAAAGTATATGTATTCAACCAGCCACCAGGGGGCAATGGAAATTCTTTATCTTCATTTTTCAGATGTCTCTCATTTGTGATAAACACTGTCTATCTTTTTTCCATTGGCACATTGCATTCTGACAGTTGTGTTTACATTTCAGGAATGATGTTGGATGTAATTTTGGATCCTGCCGTCCTCCTGACTGTTGTTGCCTGATGCCTTTCAGAATCTCGCGGCGCAGAAAACCTACAATAACCTGAATATGACGATGCGGGAGGCCATTGCTTCCAGAGCTTGCTGTGTGGAGGGAGTCCTCAAATGTTACCGCCATGAAACGCTGGAGACCATCATTGACCGTATCGCAAAAGCTGAGGTAGCGCATGTGCTGTTACATGCAATTTTGCTTAAGAGGAAGTTCAGTGACTGAACCCTGTTGGCGTTTTCTGGTAGGTGCATCGATTGGTCTTGGTTGACAGCGACGATGTGGTGAGAGGGATTGTCTCTCTATCTGACCTTCTGCAAGCACTAGTTCTCACTCCTGCAGGTATTGACGCACTGTCCTAACCCCAGCGCTTCCGTCCATCCATCACTCTTTCCCGTTTATGCCTCCATCTGCCTCTCATCTTCAAACCCTTGAAAGCTTCTTGCTGATACTGATGGCCTGTCTTCCTCTTCCTCCATCTGTGAACATTCATGGGAAACAAACAAAATGGAGTTATAATTCTTCCGTTCTCAGCCACTCACACATGGATGGAACAAGACATTGAACTACAGACTTCATCCAACTTCTGGCTGGTTCTGGTTCACAACTCTTCCAGTCTGCCAGTTTTCTCTCAGTTTACATTTTCTCTTTTTAATTCTCTCACTGTGATCATCCTGAATATATTCTGCCCACCCATTTGGTTCCTTTACTTTTAACCGTTTAATCTTCTCACAGGGGATTTAAGACTCCTCCAGTCTCCATAATTCTTTTACAAACTTCAAATATAAAACAATGTCCCTGAGTCCCCTTCAAAATCAGCTCATCACTATTAAAACGTCCTTAATTCCGAGTCTAAATCCAGTTTATTTGGTAAGCAAAAGCCTGTGATCCATTGAATGTGATTCTTTCTGGCACCAGCCCTTTACAACTTCTCCCAAAAACCCCTCCTTTCATCAGCCACCATCATTGTGCCACAGCGGTGACAACAGCACTACGCAGCCGACGTGTTCCAGGTAGGGGCCTGTCCTTGGCTGCTGGTGCTGTCTATCCAAGCTTG
Organism: Arothron firmamentum; assembly: GCA_016586285.1. NCBI lineage: Eukaryota > Metazoa > Chordata > Actinopteri > Tetraodontiformes > Tetraodontidae > Arothron > Arothron firmamentum. Next base: position 184,414 of record BJFM01000415.1, read on the forward strand.
CAGTGTCAGAGGTCAATGAGGCCGCGCTGCTGCCTGTTGTAGTTTCCACAACGGGATAATATGACAGGCAGTTTGCGTCCTGCAACTACAGCATCGTGACCTAACACGTTCACTTTCACGTCATCTTAATGCCATATTACTTTCCTCAGATAAGCAAATGAATCTCAGAGATATACCATCAATCTCATCTTAATCTCTGGCAAAAATGAAGACAAAGCTTTTGCTGCACAGGATATACATCAACTAAACTCACAAACTATTCATCAGCAGTTACAGTCCTGCACATTTAGAGAAGTCATCATATGATTACTTTCCTCAGCAGAATTCAGTTTTTAAACTAGAAAAATATTTGTATTTAAGCATTTGATTATCTGCTAATCATGTGATATGCTCAGAAGCACAAATTTGAAAGCTCCTAATTGCAACCTGTGTTTAGATGGCTTCTCAAACTTTCAGACTGAGGCTGCATCCTTTTTCTTATGTAGCACTGGGTTGGTTAGCAGTTTTGCTCTGCACAAAATATAAACCGGGCTGATTTATTCCAAAAAGTGTTCATCAGAGAGAGCTGCACACCCAAAGAGGGCCCTCCCTGGGGCCAAAAGGGAAATGGTCAGATAAAACACGTGAGACTCTTGATTGTTTTTTTCCTTCTTCTGCACCAGCCCAGCCCTACATATGTGAACATACCAAGTCTGTTGCTTTGACATCATACAACAGTGTTTTGGTGTAAACATCTACATCACAGTGGTACCAGTGTTTCTGGTACCTCTGATATGATGTATAGGCTCAAACTGGTGCTTGAGTGCTCCTCCCAGATAGTGAAATCTGCAAACTCTCATTTTAGAAGCTAGCATGAGCCCACGCTGACATTGTTGTCTTTGATGTGATTCTTTTTCCCGCCAATCTGAACTGTTTCTTTACTCTTTTGCAGGTATTTATGGGAGATCATGCTGTGCAGAACCCAGAGACCATGAGGGAATGTGATCAATGATGGCAGCAGATTAGAGGTTAGGAAGAGAGAAATATCAAAATAGACAATAAAGCATATGGACCTCGTGCCTCAAGGGCTGATAATGTGTTAATTTTTGCTATGTTTTCTGACTGGGACTTGTGGCTGGTGCCAGGAAACTGAAATAGTTTTTGTTGTGTGCAGATGGGCAACAATGTCAACTTGTATAAGACTTTTTTCTTAGAATGGTGGGAAATTTATATTCATTTATTTATGGAAAAGTTAAATACATTACTGTGAACTACAAAAGCTGATTTTATAGCAACACTACAGTATTAAAAGTAGCTATCATGCAATACAAAACAATATCATGACAGATAACTTACTGTCCTTAAGGGAAAAGAAACACATGACAAATTCTACAATTATATTTTTCAGTAATTACAGATGAAATGAGAAAACCCAAAGCCTCCTTCCAAAAAAGAAACTAAAGAAAGTGACTCTTGAATTAAAAAGAATGTCATTGGTTTACACATTAAAGCCAAATTACTGTCCGAAGTTGACCATGACTGGTTCTTATGCAGAACATCTAAAATGCAGGATTTAGAGTAGGAAATACTGCTGTACAGACAGTTAATTTTAGCCATATTGAATTAAATTGAGTTTAGCATATTTTAAATACATTTTATTGTAGTAAGTTAATGAGACAGTTGAGGGGAGAAGAGCATCATTACAGCTGCTGAAGAGCTCTGGCAGACAAGGCGTTACCGCTGTTTACCAGGGGTGGATGTGTAAACTGTTCATACATCCTGGTCAATCACACACACACACACACACACACACACACACATACACACACACACCTCCTTAAACCTCTTTAGCAGTAAAAGTTTTTTTTTTTTTTTCAATTTCCATCTCTTTTCAATCTTTCTTAATTGTTTTGCTGTTTTTTGGGATATGAACATCAATCTCCTTGGTTTGAACAGTTTCTCAACATAATTCCAGAGTATTTCTCTGATTTCTCTGACAAATCTTTTCCAAAAATGAAAAGAATGAATATACGTGTTTCTTTATTTTAGGGTGAATTGTGGTTTATGGGAATGTTGATTTAATCGGTGTCTCTTGAAATAAACTAAAAAAAACAACAGCATGACTAAAAAAAATTTGCTTTAATTGTGCCAGAGTCACTGCCTATTAACATAAAATCAGCAGAGAAATAATTTTTCCTGTAATGCTGTTAGATAAATTTATTTTTTACCTTGTTGGCCAGGACAAATCGACAGGAAGCTGGCCGTGCATCAGCCATATGCTCAATCTCTTTACAATTTCTGAACAAACAGTTCAACCACCAATCAGGCTGTGGTTTAACTTCAGTTTACTTTGACATCTGGCTCCCTCTGAGAAAGCACACAGACCGGAGGCAGCGATGCTTGCTTAACTGCTGGAGCTGGTGATGGACGCTAACTCCTGAGTGCAGGGATGGATCCAAAACAGAGGTAACACACGTGGTGACAGCAGGGAGGCTTGATGCAGATTCAACATGCTGGTGGTGCCAAACTCTGGTTCACTTATTGATCCAAAGAGAAACCATGCAGCATTTTCACTGTCTGTGCGTGCACACAGGTCCTCAACAAGATGAAACTATAAGAAAAGTATAAAGAATAGTTAAATTTACAGATTCAGGTTTTTGTTATTTTAAAAATTCAAATTGAATTGTAATTTTTTAGCCAACTGGTCTATGCTTTTACATGAATTAGAATCAGAAATTTTATCACCAGCATCTGAGAATGGGCCATTCCCCATGTGTCAGCAGTCACATGCACAGTCACGCTGTTTAGTTTGGCTCATCACATTAATGTTATTGGTTTAATAATAATATTTTGTTTTTCTATTAACTTTATCTGGGAATGAGAACAAACGGGTGTGGATCATCAGCAGGTTTATTTTATGTTCACGGATGTTTTCATTAAGATGTTAAAGTCACACCAAGTGACCCAGAACCCTCTTGTAAAGACAAAGATGAAGAGGAGAGAGCCTGTTCTACAGAGCTGAGAGGAGAAGTCTGCACAGCTAATCATTCAGACTTTTACATCCAAGGTCATTGAAGGAGAAAAATCTTGTAGAAGCTTTTTGCATTAGGTCACTATGGATGGCTCAGACAGTCCTGCAACCAAGGAGCGGTGAGCAGTTATTTCGAGTTTTAAAAAGTGGAACTTTTCGTGCAAACCAGAACTGGTTTACAGGTTGGGTGTTTGTTGGACTGAGGTATCCTAGTAATATGAAGATGGCAGTCCCAAGCATTTCTAAAAGTAATACATTCAAATAGTATTTTATTTTTCCTCTAATATTTGGCTATTTTCTACCATCATATCTTGCACATAAAGATGCATGTATCCAATAGTTTCATGCATGTAATTACTAAATGGAATTAAGGATTACCTCACTTCATTTATGTAGAGGTGTACTTTGCTCTGAGACCTTTGGATGTGGATGAGAATATCTGATGTATCAAAATATTTCAAAGTTTTGGCTAATCCCACCGACTATATTTATACTATATTCTATTTAATATCGATATTCTCATTAATTCATGTTAGAAGTCTGCTGTTTTGATGCACAGCAGCTGGGAATATTTCAGTTTTCATGTTAAATAGTGAACTCTAACTTTAATGTCAGTGAAAGTTCCTGCAAAAATATTTGTCCATGTTGTCAGGAATAAGTAAAATTTAATACTTTTGCATAGAAAACATACATAATTTTTCTATATTGTATAATAGTGATCATAAACCGTCGCCTACATCAAATGTATTTGGCAGCTGCCAGGTCATTTTGTGTAGGAGTATTTACTGCTGATTGTTGTAATAACAACACTGATCTTCCATGTCTGCAGAAAGGCCAAGATGATGTTTGGTCTGAAAGTGAAGAAGAAGAAAAAGAAAGTCAGCACGGACTTGGTCTTAGCAAATAAGGGAGCTCTGGGTAAGGCCTGAAAAATAAACACACCCACACACAAGCTCACCATCTTGGTTTCGTGTACACTGTGTACAATAGAGTCATTTTCCCTGTCATATCGCAGCCCTTGTCAAACAGTCATATGACTAACGCTGGTTTGCATAATGAGAGCAGTTGTGAGTGATGGCCATCACAGGCCTCAGCTCATGTTAGCAGGAACTGGTTCACTTATATCTGTTTTTATGTAGACAGTGAGGTGGCGGGGCCATCTGAAGCATCTCCGCTGCTGGATGAAGAAACTCCTGAAGATCAACCTGGAATCTCTGCAGTCACAACAAGAGTCATACCGAACAACAGGAGGTGTAAAAACTCACAGTGCATGTTGTGTACAGTATTGGTCATAATATAAATGATGACACATAGAATGAAACCTTTCCAGGTCCAAGCTGAAGACCTGCATCCAAGACATTGAAGGGAAACCACAGAGCTTTCAGGTAAAAATACACTTGAAATCACAAAATGCACAATATCAGTACAGCAAAATCGTAACAATGACATTGGGTTTCATTAAAAAGTACAGTTGTGAATTTATCTTAACTTTTTTCATAGATTGCCATTAACATCACAGAAGCAAGGCAGCTGGTGGGGGAAAACATTGACCCCAGTGTGGTTATTGAGATCGGAGATGAAAAGAAACAGACTTCAGTTAAAGAGGGGACCAACGCTCCTTTTTACAATGAGGTAAACTGCAGGAATTCATGATTCGGCTCAAAGAGCCTCTCAGTCCATTGATATTGCTTAATTGCTTTTCCACCTCTCTTTTTTGTCCATCAGTATTTTGTGTTTGACTTCTTTGCTCACAAAGAGATCTTCTTTGACAAAATCATCAAACTGACTGTAAGTAGAATAAAAACAATAATAAAATCTCACATTTTCTGATGTGCAGTCTTAAAATCAGATCAGTGATATAATGCTGATATCTTCCCAAACATTCCAGTCTCATGATGGAAGGATGGGGCAACACCCGTGCAACCTTGTAGTGTTTGCTTTGCTGTTGTGATGGAACTAGTGTCGGCATGAGCGTGTGAGCTAATGATGCTCCCCTGTCCATTTCTTTCTGGTTTAACACTTTTGTCAATGTTTTGTTTTCACCTTAGTAACCTTTTCCAGATGTGTTAATCTGTAATAAAGCACAAATAGAATGTTGCTGTCTCCAGCACACAGATATGGTTGACTCTTGTGGCACCGTCCTCCCCTTGTGTCCCCTTGTGTTCTCATATCTCATGCCTACATTTCTTTTTCAAGGTCATACACTCTAAAATGCTGCGGAGTTTCTGTGTGGGATCGTTTAAGTTGGACGTGTGGACAGTCTACAAAGAGCCAGGTGACTAAACCATGTGACTGAACTGAATCAACAGAGTCACAAAACATTGATACTCATAGGTGTTTCCACCTTGGCATGGTTTATTAAGACAAATGGAAAGTAGTAATTGCACACAAAGAAGATAACTATACCAATATAAACTGGGAGAGCTGGCCTGGGCCCAGTTCTCGGAGTAAAAAAAAAAAGAAAAAGAAAAAAGAAACCTCTTTAAAATGCCCCCTTTCTTGCTTTTTCACTGTAGGTCACCAGTTTGTCAATAAATGGGCAATGCTGAGCATTCCTGGTGACCTTAGCACTGGGGTGAAAGGATATGTCAAATGTGATATCAGCATCTCTGCAAAGGGTGAAACCATACAGCCAGGACCAAAAGCAAGTGATGCTGAGGAGCAGATAGACAAGTATGATATGATCTGCTTTCTACATAACCTTAAGATGTAGTTCAGATCTACAGTTTATTTTTGGATGTCAGAGTCCTGTTGTAATTAAGATATTAGCAAATTTTTAACCTGTTGCTTTGATTAAATGGTTATTCAAAGATGTGATTAAAAAGCTTTGTAATTTTTGGTTGGATGGAAATACATGTTTTAGTGCTTTCATGGACTTCTGTCTCAGGAACCTGCTGGTCCCAGAGGGGTTCCCGTCTGAGCGACCCTGGGCTCGTTTTTGTGTGAAGGTGTATCGAGCTGAAGGTCTCCCACGCAATAACTCCAGCATCATGGCCAATGTCACAAAGGCATTCATAGGAGATAACACAGCACTCATAGACCCATACGTGGAAGTCAGCTTCTTCAAACAAGTGGTGGGTACCAGAAGCACATATCATCAGCTTCAGGCACATTAATGTTTGGTATTATGACATCGGTCATCCTTAAATCTTTTCTTGCCTCTCAAGGGTCGCACCTCCACCCAGAAATCCACAGCTGACCCAGTGTGGAATGAACAAATAGTCTTTATAGAGATGTTTCCTCCGTTGTGTCACAGATTGAAAATCCAGGTCTGAGTATCATTATACAAGAGTATCTGCAGATTTCACCATAAATACATCATTTACAAAGCATTTCATACTGTAACTGAGAATTTACAGCCTGGCTTTTGTCATAGGTCTGGGATGAGGGAAGCATGAACGATGTTGCCATTGGAATCCATTACCTTGACCTGAAACGCATCTCCAATGAACAAGATGGTGACAGAGGTGAGGATGATGGGATTAGTAACTTTTTAGAATGGCTTTTAAAGAGTTGTTCGTGAGATGTGAAATTGGGAGAGACAGAAATCCAAATTTAAGAAAGTTTGGAACTTGGTTGGTTTTTCTTTTTCATGAGATTTCCCTTTTTTTCTAGGGTTTTTACCAACATTTGGTCCAGCCTGGATTAATCTGTATGGCGCTGCTCGGAACTTTTCCTTAGGTGAAGGTACAGGTGGCATTTCAGAGGGCGTATCCTACAGGTAAATAAGGGATCATTTCATTATTTTTCCGAAACCTCAAGAATGAACCAGCAACTTTATCAGGGGCCGGATCTACCTGGAGCTGGCAGTGGAGATCCTCTCAGGAGGAATGGGTTCAGAGTCCAAACTTCTGAAAATGGTCAAGCCAACGAAGGATCCCAAACAAGCAAAAACTGGAGGGAAGGATGGTAAGACCGCTGCAGGGGGAGGGACACAAGGACCAGCAGCAGGAGGAGCTGCTGAGGCTGATAAAGGACAAGCAGCAGAGGTCATGCCCGTAGAAGCTCCTCCAGAGGTAGGAACGGGCTTGTTTTTGAAAGAGTTCCTCATAATAGAACATTGAAGCTAGATCGTTTTGTTCAAACAACTGATAAATGCAACTTTTGGCTTGGTTGGAATGGAATTTGTGTTTGCTTGATATATATGTTTGATAAGTAAACTTTAAATGTATCCAGGTGAATCCTGATAAAATTGAGGATTTTCTACTTTTTGGGGCACTGTTTGAAGCCACCATGATTGACAGAAAAATTGGAGACAAGCCCATTTCCTTTGAGTTCTCCATCGGTGAGATCCATGCAGTAACTTTACCCTGTAAAGTAATAGAACACATCCATGTTTTACCATTGATTTTTCTGTCAGGGACCTACGGGAATATTTTTGAACCTGCAGCCCAGACCAGCATAATCTCCAGTAGTCCTTCTGCCATCCGGAGCAGAAGAATGATGCTGGACAGCTCAGAGGGCAGTAGCAAATCATACACCCTTCCCTCCTCCCAGAGTGCTGGCCAGACATCCCCTCTCCTACCCAGAGAAGCTCAGGGAACCCCCATAACCTTCAGGTCCACCACACATCCACTAAAACCGAACATCGTCGAAGGGAACAGGTTGAGTCATGTTGCTGCTTGATCAGATGTTTATCATGTCATTGAGAGGATATCTGATTCATTTATCAGAGATTAGATAAAATGCTGTGTATCAAGTTAACTTTATACCTATATTCTATGTTTGTATACATTTCTAGGTACTTTATGTACCTCCCGCTGGAGAAGCAGAAGCCTTGCATAAATGTAATGAGCCACTGGGAGGACAGAACCTACAGAATGTACAACTCAAACATGCTGGAGAACATAGCTCGTTTGTTTGTATGTTCTCACACAAGCACACAAAGACAGAGACATGAGTCTCCTGGGAAAGCTGTTTGTTTCCCAGCATTCATCCTATTTAAAGTTTGATTCTCTTTTAGGAGGAGGGTGTTGCTGCTGTAACTGAGCTGCACAAAAAGTCGGACCCAGGGGCAGCACCCAGGCTAAAAACGGTCCTCAAATACCTCCATATGGATGCAAGGTATTTATGTAAACAGTAAATTGAAAAATTCCACCATAACATGTCAAGAAAGGATGAGGAGTTTATCTGCAGCTTCAACAACTGCTTCACAAGGATGGTAGTTGTAAACTATAAAACATTTATTTATTTTTTTCTTTCAGGAGTTATATAACGGCAGCTGATGCCAGATTGAAAGCAGAGCTAAAGTCAAACTACCTGACACAGCTGGACAAGAAACGCCTCACAATGTGCAAACAGGAACTGGTGCGAAAGCCTGAGATGCACGCAATATCAACACACTCTGTCTTACACCAAGAACCATATTATTCAAAGTTTGGACTGACATTATGGATCACCCTGTGCGTGTTGCAGGACAGTATAATTGAAGAGGTCCGGGCTTTGTGGGACAGGAGGAGAAAAGCCGGCGGGTTAAAGGAGATGCTGCAAGATGTGACAAAACTCACACAAAAACTTCGCTTTCTTGTGGAAGAGGTGTGGCAGTCAGCATGTCTGTATTTTGTATTTTACCAGTTTGTGTTGGCAAACAGTGCTGTTTCACTTCCTGGCATAACCTATCTTTACTCTTACACTCTTTACACGCAGCCACAGCACACAACACCAGACATCTTTGTGTGGTTGCTTAGCAACAACAAACGTATCGCATACGCTCGGGTTCAAGCGAGAGACCTACTGTACTCTAGCACCCAGGAGGCCAGAGGAATCCACTGCGGCAAGATAATATCACTTTTCCTAAAGGTAAAATCTCATCCAGATTTCTTAAACACCAGTTGAGGTGACTGATAAAGAACATTTTAAAAAGAAGTCGTGTGTACCTGTGCAGCCTCCAGGGAAGCGGGGTGCAGTTTTGTCAGTCCAAGCAAAACTGGATGTGTATTTGTGGTTTGGAAAATCTTCAGATTCCAGCCACATGCTGGACAACCTGCCTGCAGGATTCTCTCCCAATAAAGTGAACAGCAGCGCCAGCAACCCTCCAAGCTGCCTGCTCAATGCAGGTGAGGCAAAAACTGCTGCAGTTCTGTATTTACTGTATGCTGAGGTAGGGGGGGAAATAAACTTGTCAGCTTGTCATCTTTAGAGCAGCATTCATTCCAGCTGAGGTGTCACATGTATCAGGCCCGAGGTCTGATCGCTGCCGACAACAGCGGCCTGTCTGACCCTTTTGCACGAGTGACCTTTATGTCCCACAGTCAAACAACCAACGTAAGTGCCCCCAAAATCCTAAACCGCCAGAATGAGATTTAAAATAAAACCTGCTGTCGCCATCACGTGACCTGAAGCTGTAAATCAACAATTTTTGAAATTACTTAACATGGCGGCCCGATGTGTTTAATTTAGTGTGCTCATAGAGTGTGTGTCTTTGGTGCCAGGTGATCAATCAGACCCTGAGTCCAACGTGGAATCAGAGTTTACTGATGACCCGCCTACTGCTGAGTGGAGATCTGCAGTACATCCAGGAGGAGCCACCGCGCATCGTCATCGAGGTATACGACGATGATGCGCTGGTAAGTCGAGTGTTAAGTAATCAAAGCTTTTTACACTGAGACTTTGAAGCAAACATATGCCAACCTGATGTCTGCTTTAGGGTAAGGCAGAGTATCTGGGATCCACAGTGGCGGAGCCTGCAGTCTGGTTGTCCTCTGGCCCATATACACCTCCAACTCTGCAGTACAGCCCTCTGCACTGTGGCAACCAATCAGGAGGGGACCTGCTTGCCGCGTTTGAACTGTTAAAGGTCAAACTTCTTCATGTTCATCATAACGAGGCAGCATATGGAATGAAGAACTCATACATGTGTCCATGCAGATCCCAGATTCTGGAGAGCCACAGCTGCCTGCATTAGAGGAAATTGAAGGAGACATCTACACAGTTCCTGAGAACATCCGGCCTGTACTCAGCACCTACAGATTGGAGGTACCATTCCATCATTTTGAATTATGATAAAATTAATGCACATTATTAAAAGCATGCATCACAATAACTTCACAATCAGGCACCAGAGGAGTTCATTTTACTAAGCAGAAATTTAGTGTATTTTACCTTAATATAACAAAGAACAGCTGTTCTTATACAACTGTAACAAATTTGTTTTTTTAGGTGTTATTCTGGGGTCTGAGGGAGCTAAAGAAGGTTCAGCTCTTGTCTGTTGATCGGCCACAGGTATAATTAATTACACACGCTCAGGTGGACAACTGTTTTCTAAAGAAGAGCATTTATCTCTGAAAAAAGCTGCAACCAGAGAGATGAATCTGCCCTTTGTTGTACAGGTGTTTATAGAGTGTGCTGGAAAAACGCTGCGTTCCTCCGTCATCCAAAAGTATAAGTCCAACCCAAACTTCACAGTACTGGTTGATTCTATTGAGCTGGTAAGATCCCTGTTGGATAAGATATACTTTATACTGAGAATACTGTAGATTACCAATGACATATGCCATATCATATCAGCCCCGATCTATATTATAAATGTCTTGCAGTGTTCATATGTCATAGACACTGGTGTCTGCAGTGTTTTGTTTGTTTTTTTGAGGAATTCCTCGGTGTTTCATAGCCACTCTGTTGTCCTTTAGGAGTTGCCAGAAAACGAACACCTCCACCCTCCGCTCACCATCACTGTTGTTGACTGGAGGGCATTTGGCCGCAGCACGTTGGTAGGAAACCACGTGATAAACAACCTCAAGGCCTTCAAGTACATTCCACCTCCACCACCGCCCAACCCAATCCAGGCACACCCACCTCCCAAGGAGTCAGACATACCTGAACCCAGCCCTGCTGTGGAGCCACCAAGCACTGAGGGTAATAAATGTGTCTATATTTGTGTGCTAGTTGCTTCCATCATCCATTTTGGAACAAAACACAATTGTGAATGGTTGACCCTGTAGTATCGGGGTTAATTGACCCAATCTTGTGTTCTGAACAACAGAACCATCCCAGATCATTGGACAGCCCACTGGATCAGGAACTGTAACAAGTCAGGATTGCCTGATTACCGTTGAACATGACCCCCCACCTCCAACTCCACTCACCCCCAAGTCAGCATCTGGAAAGGAGAAGGTGAATGGATTCACAAAAAATAAAGAGGACTGAGTGCTTATGTTTATAGCACATGTTTCATTATTGTTTTTTTTTAAAATTCCAGTTCAGTAAAAAAAGCAGCCGTCGTTCCACAAAGCGAAGGAGGCGCACGATCGCTGATGAATCAGCAGAATGTGTCATCGACTGGTGGTCTAAATATTATGCATCTGTGCAGAAAGAGGTCGGTACTGCGGCTACATTACTACTAAAATATTTTCAAAATTGAAAGAATTTAAAAATGCGGATTTGTTTTTTGTTACAGGCCAAACAGAAAGACGACGCAGCATTTTCTCACGTCTTTGAAAAAGGTACGAGATCCTCTTGCACCAGGTGCCCCTTTTGTCTCTCTTGTGTAATTCGATAGAAATCTTGGGAACATAAAACATTATTTGCAGTTATTTTTGTATCGAGGTTTACCCTTTCATGTGTAAAACGTTCTACTGGCTTGACTCGTCTAATCTCATCTTTGTTTGCTCATTATCAGAGCAAACAAAACAATTATTCAGAGTAAAAGTGATAAAGTTTTGTGTATAAAATGTAAATTGATATCAGAAAGGGTTACTTAATTAATTTTTCCACTGACCACACACACACACACACACACACACACACACACACACACACACACACACACACACACACACACACTGTTCATTACAGCTTTGACTTTCCAGAGCTTGCTCAGCGATGGAATAGACTCATTGGGTAAGAACACACTGTTAACAGGGTTGTGATTTTATGAGATTTTTGTATGTTTGGGGAAAATCTTGATAGTTTGATATATGTTTGATAGTTGACTGGCCACTGCATTAGGTACACCTTTTCAGCTGCTTACCAACGGTTACTCCAGCAACTGACAACAAGACATTCAGCAAAGCTCAGATCATCTCAGATTTGAACAATGTGTGCACTGTGATCAAATGCACCTGAAATGTTTCCAGAGTTCTGAATGCGAAAGTCTTAAACTAGAACTAACAAGGTGTATATAATGCTTGGCTGGCAAAAATATCTTACTTAAATTTATTAAAAGATTGAAGATATACTGTAAGCCTTATAGCTCTGGTTTAACCTGATGGCCTGGAGGTGTGATTCTGACTACCGGTATATATTCTTCCATATAGCAACAACTGGCATTTGTGCTTTTTTTGTGTATTTGAAACTTTCCAGTGGAGGTGGGCAGCTGGGCAGACTCCTGACATTTTCACAAGTGTTTCCTGTAAGGATGAGATGAGGGGAGCTCAAAGGCAGCTCATTGGAAGCCAAGTCTGAGATTTCAGTTAATATCAGCTCACCGCAGTGGAGGTGTTCATGGTCCACAAAACCATCCTGTAATAAACACAGCATTAGTGTTCTCACAAATGAACTAAAGCAGTGAGGGACATTTTGATGACTTTGAAAAGCGAAATTGTTGTCGAGTTCATTCATTCCAGTGCTGTGTAAATTCAAGTATAGAATGCTCAAATTTGAAGGTATTCATAACAAGAATCCTTTCTTTTTTTTCCTGAAAAATAGAAATGCTTTTCCACTCGGTGGGTAGATAGTGACCGAATACCTGTTTATGGTATATGAATGGTTTATGGTTTATGAATTGCTTCTCTGGCAAATTTGTCTTCACCTCCATCCACGGTGTTATAGCGTTGTTTACCACTGGAAATATGTCCTGTTTGTATCACCAGTAAGCACCGCGGATGGAGACAAAAAGAAAAGACAGAAAGGAAAAGAAACTGTGGAGCCGACTATTGTTCTGCCTATTAGGTTAGCCACGCTAAAGGTAAGGCTCAAAATGATAAAACATTTTTTGATTGAAATGCTGAAGAGAAAAAAAAGCCAGTTGAAGCTAAAGAATAAAGAAATAAAGCTCTCAAATGACAAACGCAGTGATTAGTGCTCTAATATGTCAGGGTGATACCTGTTCCATGGAATAATGCTTATAGTCTCTATACAGCTGTATAACAAGGAACTGGAGGAGGAGTTTGGACATTTTGATGATTGGGTGAAGACATATGAGCTGTTCAGAGGGAAAGCCAGTGACGAAGACGGGACCAGTGACGAGAGATTTGTTGGAAAATTTAAGGTGAGCGGGTTTGCTCTCCTGCACACATGTTAAAGTACAATGAGGCTTTATGGTTGATCTCATCCACTGCATCCACATGCAGGGAAGATTCTGCTTGTATAAACTGACAGAAGACGATGAAGACGTTTGGGATGAGGTCGCAGATGCGGGCCTCTTTAGGGTCAGCAGAGGGATCCCGTCAAACAACTCAGTTCAAGTTCTCATACGGGTCTACGTTGTTTCGGTGCGTCATTTCTCATTTCTCCAGATCAAATCTTGTCTTTTGAACTGGGAATTTATCTTTTCAAAAATGAAGCATATCTCTGTAAGTGTTATTTTGTACATCTGGATGTTCAAACCATTAAATATACATAGCAAGAGGTCAAGAAAGAGTATTTTGTTCTCCTCCTGCAGGCATCAAACCTGCACCCAGCTGACCCGGATGGGAAAGCAGACCCTTACGTCGTTCTTCGGCTTGGCAAGAATGAAATTAAAGACAGAGATAATTACATCCCTAAACAGCTGAATCCTGTTTTTGGGAGGTATGACTACAGTTTACATGTTATAGTAGAACAGAGCCCAGATATGCCCCTCGCTTTTAAAACCTGACACAATCTCAAACTGATTCTTTTTTCAGATCCTTTGAGATGCATGCAAAGTTTCCACAGGAGTCTCTGCTAACAGTGCTGGTCTATGACTATGACTTGGTGGGAGGGGACGATCTGATAGGAGAGACACGCATTGACCTGGAGAACCGATTCTACAGCCGACACAGAGCCACCTGTGGAATCCCCACAGAGTACAGCATGTAAGTCCCAGCATTTGTTCCCAGCTCTGAATTGTTGGGTCATGGATGTAATATTATTCCATAACTGCCCAAAATGATTTGGAATAAGCCCTTGTGACCTTTGCCCTTCCCCGTTTGTCTGTCAGTGACGGTTATAATGCCTGGAGAGACTGTCTGAAGCCAACAGAGCTTCTGAGCAAACTGTGCAAAGATAACGGTCTGGAAGAGCCCCAGTTCAGTCCTGGACGCATCACTGTGGCCAATAAGGTTTTCACTGGCAACACCGTCTTCATGAATGAAGGTACAGGTTCAACAGACAGTGTGTTCTGTGCTCAGTGAAACACACACGTATAGTGGAAGATTATACTGAGTGTGACTGTACGCAGCAGGTATTCACTTCAGCTCTTGAGTTAAAGACAGATTGATGTACTCTTTCTTTCTTTGTTTCTGTGTGTGTGTGTGTGTGTGTGTGTGTGTGTGTCTTAGACCAGCCAGTAGAGTCCTATGAGCATCTGTCTTTGAAAATCCTTCACCGGTGGTCTGAGATCCCAGTTGTAGGATGCAAGTTGGTACCAGAACATATCGAGACCAGGACTCTTCTCAACAAGGCCCGACCTGGCATGGACCAGGTACTGTATTAAAATGTATACTTGGGTGTGTTCAGTAAAACCAAATAATATTTTGGTTTGATTTATATCCGCTTCCTCAGAAGAGCCTTGCTCTTGGTCGTAGTTCTTAGTTCTTAGTTAACAGCACAGGTACATGGTCAAAACTTAAAACCCTGAGTAAGAGGAAGTGGCTGGAAGGTCAATGGTCCAATCCTTGACCTCCACAGGCTACATCCTAGTCGGTAGGTGAATAAGATGCTAAAGCCCAAGTTGCTTGCCCAAATAATCAGCATCTTCACTGATATAAGGTTAATAGTGGATTAATCCTCTCCTTATTTCATGTTTCTGGTCCCACACATCAACAACTTCAGAGTATGCGTGTTTATGTGTGTTTGCAGGGCCAGGTCCAGATGTGGGTAGACATATTTCCCATGGACTTGCCTCATCCAGGCCCTTCAGTGGACATCTCTCCTCGTAAACCAAAAGGGTGAGAAGTATCTTTTTCTCTAGCTTTAGAGTGTAACCAAAAAAAACCCCCACTAACCCTTAACTAACCCCCTACATGTTCAGATATGAGCTGCGCATTATCATCTGGAACACTGAGGATGTGATTCTGGCGGACAGCAACTTCCTAACAGGCCAAAAGTCCAGTGATATCTATGTCAAGGGGTACACTTATTTTAAAAACAAATCTACAGTATAGTTTTCTGTCATACCAAGACTGAAATCTCTTTCTAAACACTCTACCTAGCTGGTTGAAGGGTTTAGAAGATGACCGACAAGAGACAGATGTCCACTATAACTCTCTGACTGGGGAAGGAAACTTCAACTGGAGATTTGTGTTCCCCTTCCACTACATGCCTGCTGAAAAAGTTTGTAAATTTATCAATTCTAAAAGAGAACAGTGATTCAACAAAAGTTTGAAAAAAAAAAAATCACAAGACTTAAAACAATCCTTCCTACATCTCAGGTAATTGTGGTGAGCAAGAGAGAGAATATTTTCTCTCTGGATAAAACTGAACAGAAGCTCCCTGCTATCCTGAGTCTTCAGGTCTGGGACTTTGAGACGCTGTCGTCTGATGATTTCCTTGGTATGTGTCTCTCACACGTCAGCCAGTTTGTGTTTGTGTGTAATGTTTGGCTGATTAAAATCATGCATGTAGGTACGGTGGAGTTAGACCTCCACAGTTTCCCCCGTGGGGCCAAAACGGCAAAGTCGTGCAAGGCAGAAATGTTGACAGGTGGGACAGAGAAAATCTCGATTTTTCAGCAGAAGAGGACGAGAGGCTGGTGGCCTTTCATCAAGTCTGGAGATCTGACGGTACGCACAAAAACACTGTCATACCAGCAGACAAACAGCCTTAGACTGCCTTTCTCTGTCTTCATCAGGGGAAAGTGGAGGCAGAGTTCCATCTTGTGATAGCCGAGGAGGCGGAGAAATACCCGGTTGGTCGAGCCCGCAAAGAGCCAGAGCCACTGCCAAAACCAAAGTAGGAACTGGTTTTTTGGTTTTCTTTATAATGAAGCATAAAAAAATGAACTGCTTGTTCTCACTGTCATGGTGAACACATATAGCAATGTTAAAGGCAAATTGTATGTTTAGATTTACATCAAAACAAATGTATTGCTTTAATTGACCATGCAAGATGTTGCCAAACTGAACAACTCTCCTTTCTTCTGTCCCTCCTCCAGCCGACCGGATACTTCCTTTTCCTGGTTTGTCAATCCATTTAAGTGTTTCTTCCACTTGGTGTGGAAAAGCTACAAGAAATACATCATCCTCGCCCTGGTCCTCCTCATCACTGTGCTGTTCCTCGCCCTGCTGTTCTACACACTGCCTGGGGCTCTTTCTCAGAAGATCGTTAATGGATGAAACTCTCCCAGCTCACGGTACAGTTTTGCCGATCCATTTTGGACACTCTAAATGTCAGGAAGTCCCCCTGTGGCTGAGAATAATGGCACTTTAGAGATCATGGGACAATGCAGGTGTTAGCCCTTTACCATGGTAACTTTTTCCTATTGAAATATTTGCTAAAAAAATTAATAATTAAAAGTGACATGCATTTTCAAATCAAAATATACCTATATCTTTCATGAATTAGAACAAGTATGAAACTGGAGCCACTAAGGACACAAAAATATAATTTTTTAAACAAAATGATCCGTAACAGAAGAGTCAGCACAGTATCAAAACAGAAAATCAACACTTCTTTTAGTTACATTTACTAGACTGAAGACGTTTTTAATCAGGGGACTAAATTCATTTTTGTGGCTTAAAAAAAAGCTTTTGTTGAAGTTTGTTATTGAAATCTCTACACACAGATGTCAGTCACAGTCTTATTTTTACTCTTATTTTTAAAAACCTCACTGTAAAATGCGACAAGCTGACTTGTAGTAGGAGAGAGGTGATGTCACAGCGGATGCGTAGTCATGTTCGGGCCCCTACACAGCACAGAAGAGGCGGCGCAGGGCACGAAGGGGGGGCTGGCACAGTTGCTGTTTGATGTGGCCACATTGCTGAGGAAGGTGTTGGATCCTCTTGTGTTCTGCTGTCTTGAAGTAGCTGCTGAAACAATAGGATGACTGTGACCACATATTTACATAAATTATATCATAATTCATGATTACTGATCATTATCAGTCCAACAATAAGAATTTCAGTATACTTTTGTCAAACTTGTCTTACCACATGAAACCCTGGGTGGCTGAAATCCACTTTGATTAAGCTCTGCAGCACCACCTAGAGCCTGAGAGTGAGAAAATGTCTTTAAATCTTTATTGTTTTTATTAGGCTTACTTGCTGGAGTCTGCCTTAATAAATAAGATATTGTAATATTCCATAAAAAAAAAGTTGTGGTTGGCAACTACAGTCACTACCAACCTGAGCTTGGTTTAGACAAGCTTGGAGTTTCCTTTTTGCCCGCCATCTGGCCACCCTCAGTCTGGTTTTCTCCCGCCGCTCTCGCACCTTCAGTCACATTTTTATATTGAATACTCAAAACAACAGACAACTTTCCCCTTTACAAAAATATCCTTTCAATGAAGAAGTTATAATGTTTGACTTGCCATATCTGCCAGCAGAGGCTGAGGCAGCGTCTCCA
Source organism: Arothron firmamentum (assembly GCA_016586285.1). Lineage (NCBI taxonomy): Eukaryota > Metazoa > Chordata > Actinopteri > Tetraodontiformes > Tetraodontidae > Arothron > Arothron firmamentum. The sequence goes on from BJFM01000415.1 coordinate 202,106, forward strand.
GCTCTCGGCGTCTGTTGAGGTTTCGTCGTCGAACCTCATTCCTGCGTATTTTATATTCTTCATAAAGGGTGAGGTCTTTGGTCCGGGGTCGCGCTGCCTGGTGAGGTGTAATATTGGGGGCCACTGATATAATAGAAGAAGTCAAACCAGGCATCACATCTGAGGGCACACATAACACATATTTAGGTGGGATTTGTCCATTTATAAATAAGTGAAGTAATTGGCTCTTACAGGTGGATTGTTGATATTTTGACATTTCACTTAGCAGACAGTAAAAAGTTTAACAGTTTTCAAAATCCACTGCTGGAATTGGCTTTTAAAATCACAATGCTCTGAATATTTACTTGGTAAAAACATGCACAACATGTTTATATGTGCACTTAATTGGATACACCCTGGGCCCTTTAAATATGGATGGAATTCAAGTGTGTGTAACATCTAGCTATGTTCACAACCATATATTTACTCACACGTGCTAGGTCTTGCTGAACTGAAGTTTGCAGCAGAAATTTTCTGGTTTGCTGTATGTTCTGGGCACCCTGGAAGAGAACTTTGAGCCTGTGTGATCAAAGAAAAGCATTCACTGCTATGTGCATTACAAAAGTTATATCAGCAGTGTTTTGGGTTTCTGATCTATCCACCAAGAACAACAGATGTAACTCATCACTTGGCAACACAGCAAAATCAATCTATCTTCTAAGCCTATCCCAGCTGCATTCGGGCGAGAGGCAGGGTACACCTCTGGACAGTTGCCACCTTATTCCAGGAAGTCTGAGTTCCTGATAAATTTTACCGCATTTTAACATCCAGATGGCAGCAAGATGCCCGCTGCATAATTTCTGCATTGTCCTAGTGTAATGTTATGTTTACAAACAATCTGAGGGGAAAGGATTTGTTTGAGAGCCGTCCATTTACCCTCTTGTGGCTATTCATCATCTTTGCATTGACTATGTAAAAAACAAATAAACTACAGGTGATGAACAGCAACAACACACTACAGATTTTGCTGTGTACCTGAGCCTGTGATTGACAATCAAACAACAGGCTTTGGGTTTGCTTCTTGAAACTCAATGTACCTGAGAGTCTGAAAGATGAGGCTGTTGTATCTGACAGTCCAGCAGGTTGACCATTAACTCCTGCTCATCCTCTGGCTCCTCTTTGATGCATATCACCTCATCTGCTTCTTGCTTCACCTGCAAAAACAATTATTTTGATACACGAGAGCAACTGGTTGTAAAAACTTCAATAATTGATATAGGGTTTTTTTTTTTGCTTTCCATGCTATATAATCTTTACTAACTGTAAGATGGAAAAAATAATAAGATTTACAATAACAAATTTAAATTGGCTTAATTTCCTTACACACAACTGTATACCACTAGATATACACATGTTTCAGGTTTGCTAGTACATTTGTATTTGTAAATAAGAGAGCTGAACTTTGGCTTGGACAGGAAGAAAACAAACACAATACAGGCACCCTAGACAGGTCAGAGGACACACGTTTACACGTTATCATTTACACTCATACAACTATTTAGAGTCTCTACTCAGCCTAATAGGGAAACTGCATCAATCACTGCAAGACCAAATTAGAGCACTGTATCAGTTTGGTATGAGAGTGCTAGCTACCCAGACAAAGTTGCAGTAAAAGCTACCATTAGTGATAAGAAATGCAATTATACCAAGATGAGGCAAACTGTCACCTGTAGAGGAGAAGGACGAGCAGAGCTGTCAGTGGTAGGAGAACCAACTGCTGGCAATAAATCAGTGACTGGTTGCTGCCACTGATCCACGGCTAGGGCCTGAGCTGGAGGAGGGTCCACAGTTGTATGTAACTGCAAAGTGGCAGTCCACTCACTTACATCCCTGTCCTGATCTTCATACTTTCTCTGAGCTGTATCTTCTTTTTCCCAAGGGTTTAATAATACTGCAAAAAAGCAAATTTTCATTATGAAATGATGCATACATCACACTGTTATAGTGTTAAAGAAAAAAAAATGCATGTGTTTAGACTAGTTCTAATTACTTTCAATTAATCACCAAAATTTTAGAGCACTGAAAACAGACTTTTTCTGGAAGATTAGTCCTACAAGTAACAATAAAAGGGCAGTTTTGAAACCTGCCCAGCTTGTATACTTGTATCACAACATCAAGGATATCTGCTTTCAGTTTGGGTAGTAACCCAGTTTCCAGCACTTGTTTGCTAAAGTGGCTTAACAATTATAAATTTTTTGGCAATGGATTTATACAGTCGAGTAAATAAGCAGCAGTCCACATGCAAACACAGAGATGAAGAGAAAGAAAGCGAGAGATGAGAGCTCAGTACCTGTACTGCCACTGCCATCAACAGATTCAGTTGATGTAGTCACAGGCAACAAGACAGATGAGCTAGCAATGCCTGCATCTGAGTCACATCGTACTCCAACTGCACACCTGCTCATTCTCTGTGGTGGGGTGGATTCTGTGAACCAGAACATAGGAAGCTGTGAGCATACTTTGCGTAAATCTCCAAGCAGGAGTTAAAAATGATGAACTATGGTCTACCTTGAATGCTTCTTGTCAGCTGTCCCTCCAGGGTTCTGTTCTCACTTGTGCACGGAGACGATTTCTCGATGGAGCAAACACTAGAATTACCTTTGTGGAACTTGGAAGGGTCAATGCAGACAATAGCAGAAGCAGAAGCTCTCTGCTGTAACTCTTCTTCCACCCCCTGCCTATAGTACTTCAGTTTGAGCTCTGTGTAGCGCAACTTAGCTCTAATATTGTCATTCTCCTTCTCCTTCAGTGCCTTTTCCCTCTGCAAGGCAGCAACGTCCTGCTTCATTAGGGCCACTTGGGCTTTCAGCTCCTCAAATTTGACTCCTACTACTTTGAGCATCTCAGCCAGGACTGTCTCTACTGCACCATTTACTGCTCGCTCCACCACTGCGCCCATCTGGCCACGAATCAGGGACACGGCAATGCTAACATCCATGGTGGCCTGGCCACTGACCCCCAACAGATCCACAAAGTACAACCTGCACACACAAACAAACCTCAATTTAAAAGAGCAATTTTTGTGTTAAGTATCTAAAGTGTTACCTGTCACAGTACCATCACAGCTATATTCTCAATAATATATAAAGATGCTGCTTGACCATCAGATTGCGCTATCTCAGGGGCGCATGTAACAAATAATACGAAAACAATACATAGCACATCTTTTATTAGCACGGAGAAAAGATGCTGGCTCACGATGTATAATAGCCTGGTATTAGGCTTAATGTACAATAATTAAATAGAAGAGAATTAAGTAGATCCCACCTCTGTCTGAATTGTTTTGGTTATTCGAGACTGAATAAACAAATAAACTCACGTTGATGGACCGTATCTTCGTACTAGACAGTCACTGTTTACGGCAAAGTTCCCAGTGAAACGTAAAGTTGCACGGTAGTCTTTGCGACAGTGACGCAAACTTCAAAAAACCTATTGACATGAATTATATTAACATGTATTCAAAGCAGGGATAACAATTACATCGACAACAATGCCAACAATGCAACATGTGCTCGTGGAGAAATTATTTTCATTTGTGTTTTTCACTGCTGCATACCTGACCCATCAAGCAGCAGGTATAGCAATTATTAGCCCACTCATTAGACATAATCAGCTATATAATCCCCATAGTTAAAAGTTCGATTCTGTAATTCTTGGTCAGCATATGTCCAGTGCTGGTATATGCCAAAGCCTTCCTCTCTTTTCTTTGGGCCACTGCTGCATATTTGTACACTCCCCCTTTCAAGGTTTGAACTCCTTAGGCCATGCACTTTTCATTTTGACGATATGGCTTCTGTGCTTTTGAGTAAATAAACATTAAAATAATTTTTTTTTTAAAAAGTAGAAAGTCACATAGTTGTTTATTTAAAATGCATTATTTTAAGGTTGGTGGATTCACAGGCCACTAGACTTAAGACTGCCAGACATTTAATTATCAAGGTTCTGTGACGTTTCCTTTTATTCATTTTGTTTCAGTGGTGTAATGTAATATAACAGATATCTGCTGTAGGGCTTTACCCTCAATAAAAATGTTAATATTGGACAATAAAGTGTGACAAAAACCAGGCTTCATATGTTTATTTATTTATTTATTTTAATCTAACAGCCCACATGAGTGAGCGGAGAGTATTTTTCTTGGAGGGGTATCTCATCAGGGATAAAACCTGTTTGGACAAACAGCAACTTAGTGTCCCACTGGCCTTCTTACCACTGATGAGGTTCACTGGGGAGGTCACAGTACAGAGGACATATCACAGTAGGTTTGCATCACCTATGAGAGAGAGAGAGAGAGAGAGAGAGAGAGAGAGAGAGAATGTGTGTGTGTGTGTGTGTGTGTGTGTGTGTGTGTGTGTGTGTGTGTGTGTGTGTGTGTGTGTGTGTGTGTGTGTGTGTGTGTGTGTGTGTGTGTGTGTTCATGTCCCAGTAGTACTAAAATGATATTGTCCACTTGTCTAAGCCTGAGGGCTTAAACATTGAAAATATATTTTGATAAAGTTTTAATGGTCATTAGCTGGCATGATTGGTCATAAAACAGCTTTAAAATGTGAAGCAACAGACCAGCACACAAACTCCTCATTTAAATACTCTTCTTTGGACCTACAGTCGCTTGTGCAATTTCTTAGTAGACCTGTTATGAGACATCTTAGTAAATCAGGCTCTTAAAGTATAAGTTTAAATTCACAATAGTCTTTACTGAGTTATAAAACTGTTTTGCACAGAAATTTAATGACACATGCACATGACCGTTTGCCCCACTCATGAATATTCTCGTAAAAACACACTACTAAAAATATATTTAAATATCTCAAGAACTCCCGGATGAACATTGAGGGGTGAGGAGGTGAAGAAATGGAGAAAACAAACAAACAACCAACAAAAGTATTTTTGAGATCTTTTTGGATTTCAGCACCGGATTCTTGGAAGAATTTGCTGTTTAGCTTTGACGCTTAATTACTTTCATTAGTCAGGAGTCCAGGCTTCCTGGGAATCGATTGTGTTTCTTTTAAATGAATTTCGGTGTTGTTTGTTATTTCATAAATGTGTTGCTGAAGTTTTGGCCAGATTCAATTTACTAGATCATGGACATACATGGACATGTGGCTAATCCAGTTTGTCCCACCCAAATTCTCCCCAGCAACCCCCACTCACGCTTGCCAAGGCAATACATCATCGTGTGTGTTTGCTTGCTTCAGTATAAAAGTCAGCTGCTGTTTCTGTTCGCCTCAATAGGGAGGGTGGAGCGGTAGCAGCTCTCATAAACACTGATGTGTCCAAGAGTTTGTCATTTGAATGCAACATGTCAGATGAATGTTGAAAACTAAAGTTGAACTGATTTACGATCGTTCTTTCTGAATTTGCACTCATATACTCTACATTCAGGAGGTGACACAGATTATATTTCTGCTGGTAATATTTGGTTATTTAATAATGATACAGAGGTCATGGAAAATTCCACAAGGATAAAGTCATTTATATTAACTATGTATGCTGAAACAGGAAAATTTACACACCTGTATTTTTTTCTTTCTCTTTTGCTTTACGTATTGGTGATTATTGCTAACGCTGCTCTTATTGTCACTATTTATAGGAACAGAAACTTGCATGAGCCCATGTACCTGTTCTTGTGCTGTTTATTTATAAATGATATATATGGAAGCACATCTCTGATGCCCTGCTTGATGGTACAAATACTGTCAAGGACACATGAAATTTCAGTTTTTTTCTGCTTCATACAAATGTTTAACATTTATTCATATGTTGCTGTGGAATTTGGGACGCTTACAATCATGGCATATGATAGATACGTATGTATTTGCAAGCCTTTGCATTATAATGTTATAATAACTGTAAGAAAGGTGCAAACTGTGATTGTTGTCATTTGGGTGGTTTCTTTTCTAGAGGTCGGGTCTTTATTGACATTCACCTTTAATTTGAAGTTCTGTGGGAATTTTATTAACAACGTTCACTGTTCCAACAACCTCGTCGTGGATCTTTCGTGCTCTTCTGACCGAACAATGTCATACTTTTTTGATATGCTTTTTGGTCTTACTTTCACTGTGGCTGCTCCAGTTACCTTCATTATGATTTCATACATCCAGATTTTGGTGGTGTGTGTAAGAGGTTCTAAACAGACCAAAATGAAAGCTTTTGACACATGTGCTCCCCACCTGCTCTCACTCATTAGCTTTGTCTTTGCCTGTTTTTACAACATGATCAGTCAAAGATACGATATGATGTTTGTGCCTTTTGAGTTGCGTGTTATTCTTTCAATATATGGACTGATCATTCAACCTCTCCTTAATCCGGTGATATACGGTCTTAAATTGTCAAAAATTAGGCTTGCTGTTAAAACATCCATAATAAAAAAATCTTAATGAGCATTAAACATGATTAAGTATATTTTCTTTCTCTCTCACTGTCAGTAATAGTGAACTGTTGACCCACATTATTAGTATTATCATTTTGAATGTTAAAAGCAGTCATTCTGATGCATTTAATGCTGTAAATGAGGGAAATTAAAATGTATTTAATATTATATTGCATTTTTTTCTGTTCCATTATTCCAGGTCTTAGTGATTCATCAGGTTTTAGTAGAGAGTCAACTGGACTGTTAAAACACAATGGAGGATAATTTTTATTTATTTTTTTGGTCATCAGAGAAGCTTCTTTAGTTCTGACTAGCTTGGTGGGAGATGTGACTGTTTTTGCTCCTCCTGGTTCAAAGGGCTGCATGGCTGTTGCTGGGGAGTTTGTTTCTTGATTATTTGTTGTTAGCAGTCATCAGCTCGTCAAAGGCCCACTTGATGGCTGTGCCTGTCAGGTGAGTCATTTGGGCACCAGGCAAAAGCAACATTTATGATGCGCTAACATCACCAGAGCAACAAATGAAAAATGTGTATTAGAAGGTTTATTAAATTTGAAATAAATGTAAATGTCATCAATTCACATCAAACTTAATCTCTGGATACCTAATCTGTCAAAAATTAATGGACACAATTGTGATATACAATAAAACACCACACTTACTCAATAAAGTGATAACTAGTTTAGCAAAAAAAAGGAATCACTTGATTTTGAAAAGTAAAAAAATAAATGTCAAGTAGTTCAATTTTTCTGAAATCTGTGAGACAGTTTTTATGACATAAACTATGTTATTGATGTGGGTTTATTGACAAGATACAGATCTTGCAAAATAAGTAGCTGCGGCAGTTAGTATGGGAGAATATTCATCTGTTAACTTTAATACAAATATGTTTACCTTAAATAGATTACATAGTTAAAAGTTGCGCTTTGTACACAGTCCATGTATCTGAGTCATTGAGGTTTCTCAGTAACTGTGGACTGAGCCTTAGTCACCATTACCATTTTACTGCTGTTGGCACCGTGTATAAGTGGATAGAGAGAAAACATCTTTTGGACGCACAGACCCTGCCGTGTGTCTTTGGCTGTGCTCATCCCTCAGGTAGTTCTTCAGCAGACCTGACCACCAGAGTATTCTGGAAAACTCCAGGGTGGCCAACTGTCCAGTTATAGCTCAGTGATGCTAAATGAACCTTTTGTGGGCATTTTAAGTTTGCCACACTTAGGTAGCATCATGGCTGGGAGCTAAATCCTCCATTATATTATTAAACAGTGAAAAAGAAACTCACATCCTAATCAGATTTAAGACATTTAAGTTACCAACATGAGCTAAATCCTAATCAGGGTTTGTAATTCATCCCAAATGATTTGTTGCTGCTCAACAGGTGAGCAGCTGCACCTCTCTTTCAAAAAATAAAATGAAAAATGAATTAGGAAGCAAACAATGATTTAAAAAAAAAAAAAAAAAAATCATTTTAGAGGGTTGTGGCCTCCGATTTTCTTGAACCTAGACCCATCATCTGTAACAAAGTGAAGTAAGAGTAGATCCATGGTCTGGAGATCCCCTGGGTTTTCTCCAGGCCCCCAGCATCCATTAGGAGACCCCTTCTGAAAGCCAGTTGTTCTTTCAAAAGCGCCGTTTGTCTGCAATAAAAACAAAAAGACATGCTGAAAGGAAGCCAGTTACTCTCCAATGAATCAGTTCTGTCTTCAACTGATCTAAAAAATGCCACCCATCCATCATTCCCCCATTGAATGGAGTCATGGATAGAATCACCATCTTGAATTTTATAGTACCCTCAGTTAAGGATTCAAGGCAGTGGTGGCCACATTGGGTTTTAGATCTTGATGAACGGGCTGGTCAGGTGGTGCGGGAAACGAACCCCCCAAATGAAGCTCAGAGGTTAACTAAAAATTGGGCTTGATGTGCTGTTGACTGAGAAAATATTTTAAAGAGCCTGTAAATTGGTCCAACTAGAGTTGGATGATGAAGCCAAATGATGTTTGTCCTCCCCTTCTTGAGAGGACATGTTAGCATGCTAACAATCAAGATGACAACCCTCTTTATTTGGCTTTTGGATTATTTTTATTAATTATTAATTATAATTATAACTGGATTATTAATTATTGGGAAAGCTCTTCGGGCCAGATTAAATAGTTCATCGGGCCACATGTGGCCCCCGGGCCTTAGTTTGCCCACCTCTGATCCAAGGGAGCCAAACGCCATTGGTAGAATACCTTGCAAGCAGCTCTGCCTGTAACCTGGCTTCTTCTGCAGCCAGCAAAGCAGCTTCCTCTTCTGCCCTTTTGTCATCCTCCTCTTTCTTTTTCCTCTGCTCATCTTCCTGCGCCTTCCTTTGGAGGTAGTCTATCCTCTCACTCTCGTCCATCTCCTGCAGCATCTTTCGCTCATCTTCCTGCCTCTTTTCTTCTTCCAGGCGGACACGCTCTAGTTCAGCTGAAAACCATAAGGCACTTATTTTGTTAAAGCTCATGCACTGGCAGAAAACTCTACACTAAACATCCTTCATTTCAGAATCAGTGTAAAACAACCTCCTAATTATCATGCATTAACTTTTTTCTTTTTTCTTTCTCACTTTTCCTTTTGTGGTCTTCAATCTCTCTCGTCCTCTGAATTTGCTCCAGCTGCCGCCTCCTCTCCTCCTGCTTTCTCCTCTCTCTTTCTCTTTGTGCTTGTACCTGTCTTGCTTGCTCTTTTTCCTCTTCCTCATGTTTCCCTTTCTCCTCTTCTTCTGCCAGCCTTTTCAGCCTGGAGATGAACAGGCAAATTTAGACTAATTGATTGTTTTGTGGGCTCTGCTGCCTTCACCTTTTTCTACAATAGTTGACAAGTCATGGTAATTATCATCTAGCATTTTGTCTTGTACGCTATGTTTCTTTCTGATTACTTTTCATAAGAAAGTATGCTAGTTAAAAAAAAGCTTCTTTTTGTGACTCCTCCTACACTTTCGGGTTATGCTATTCAGACCTGAGCTCCTCAGCTCTCTTCCGTCTGTCTTCCTTTAGCTCATTCTTCAACCTCTCTTCTGTCTGCTCCCTCTCCCACTGTTTTCGCTTCTCTTCCTCTCGCTCTCTCCTCCTCCTCTCCACTTCTTGTCTCCGTCGCTCCGCTCGTTGAGCCAGGAGAAGAGCCTGCTCTTGCTCGTGATTTCTTCTAGGCACAGGCGGCTAAAACACAGATAGTGTTGGGAGAAAGAAAGGGAGTTACAGTACCTGTGCATACCTGTGCTGGACTTCTAGCTACATCGTTTATGTAATGTGTAAAGTAGACTGCACATAAATATTCACATATACGATCTGCCACCAACCTCTGGTTTTGTTGGGTTCAGCATCAGCTGCTCCTCCATGACTATAACAGTCGAACATGATGACAGGCGACCGTGTGATGAAGCGAGTCCCGCTGAGGTGGCGAGCACCAGCGCCTCAGAAGATGAGGCGGTGGAGCTGCCTCGCCTGCTGTAACCCGCCAGGGATGCAGCAGTGCTAGATCTGCCTGAGCTCACTGATGCGATGTCGCCCTCAGCACTGACGGAATGATGGTCTATGTTTTCTCCTGGGTCCGGATCGTTGTCATATCTCTGTGCTGGAGAAACTGAATTTGTGGACTCCAGGTGGAACTGCACTTCCGTTTCCAGGTCATTTTCCACTTTATCCTCCTGAATTTGGTTTTCTAGTGTCGACCCCACTTCCGTTTTCTGGTTAATCTCCACCTCCTCCTCTTTTATCTGGCTTCCTGTAAAATAAATTTGAACCTAAATCATGCAAAATCCCTGATGGGATAACATCATCTTCACTCTGACATAAACTACACAGAAGAAGAGGCATCCCACCGAAAATGAGCCCTTTGTGTTTCACTTTTCCTTTCCTCCTCTTCCTCTTTATTAGTGACTCCTCTTTCTGCCTCCTCCCCTCTGCCTTCTCTTTTTGCTCTTCATCTGCTTCATCATGAAGTCTTTCTGCTTTGCTCTCTGCCGTTTCTCTCTGAAATATACAAATAGAGGATTTAACATTAACTTGAGAATTATGGGATACATTCTGAATGTGATATATCAAAAAAAAACTTTGAAAACCTCTTTTGCTAAATTCTACACTCTTAGTTAGGATCGAGCTAATTAGGTTTTGAGGTCAAAAGGTCAAAGTCGGGTCAGCGCTGTGTTTTCATTTTCCTTGTGACTGTGGTGTCTCAGGAACACCTTCTAGCTTGGAGTCAGCGATAAAGTGATTTTAATGGAGGTCAAAGGTTCCTGCTTCCTCATGGAAATGATAAACTTCATGATATTAACTCTCTTTCTGAAAGTGTTCAGAAACAAGTACGATTTCCTCAGTGGATAAAATCAACGGCAGCATTAAGCTGATCAGTGTCCTGACACTCACCACAGGAGTAGACTGGTCCGGAGGCTCTGCTGCCTCACTGCTACCCTCTTCTTCAGATCTTTGCCTGATGGACTGAACGTCATTTCCCCATAACTGTTCCTGTGATTGTCCTTTCTTCCTCATGCGTGTCTTCTGTCCATCTGACTCTGTCCTTCTCTCCAGTTTTTTACCTTTTCTCCTAAACAAATCAGTTCATTTATGTGCAGCTTGTTTCAGTCTTTCAGAATGTAATCTAAATTAAGTTTGAGTGTTTTACGCTTGTGTTGTCGAAGCTTCCTCGACATCTTTCCTCTTCTTCCTTTTTGCCTTCACAGTCCGCTCTGTTGTGATTTTTTTCGGGTTGTCCGTGAATTCAAACGTCTCCCTGGATTGAAAAGTCAGTAAATCAAGGAGACCTTTGGCTTGTGGGATCTTGGTCTGATGCTTTATCATATGAAGGCAATTATCCTTAGTATATGAATGAAAGATAAAACCCAAACTAGAAGTTAGTGATCTTAGCAATTTTCTTTTTTTTATAGACCCTGAGATTGAACACACGTACAACAATATTGACCCTCAACCAACATCTTGGTTTAATGCCTAATCCAAAACAAAAACTTTCTTTTATTTGAAAAAAAAAATTGTTGAAAGAACTACACTGATTACCAACCGTGGCTGATGTGACTCGTAGGAATGGCTGCCCACTTCTTCATCTTCCTTCTCCTCCTTTACCGCCTCCAAATTTCCATCATGTCCTCCACTTTCTTCCTCCCTCTCTACTTGCTCCCACAATAGGCACATTGTGCTGTTTTTTCTTGTGTTCCTCATATGTGTCTTCCTTGTTTTCATCACTTCTTCTGTATCAAACTCATTTTTCCCAGTAAACACTAAAAGGGTAAGATTTAGACAGCGTTTATTAAAACTTTATTCAAGTAACTCAAATATGTCATACCTGCATCAGTGTCACTGCTGGGTGAGAACATTTCTGCCTCTTTGTGAAGATCTAAGAGCTATATGGAAACCAGATTTTGGGATATGAGATTCAGTTTTACTTTGTTGCTGCCATTAAGGAACATGTTGGAATATTCATTAAAAAAACAAAAAAACATTACCTTTTGTTTCTGCTGATGCCCAAATGCTTTCCTTACGCGTTGATCTAGCTTTAGCTTGACTCCATCATCTTGAGACACTTGAAAAATGACCAGGCAACAGGAACAACCACATCAATTACTTTCTGGATTCATAATCACATTGAAGCTCTGAACCGTGTTGAAAATGTACATCTTAAACAGTAAAATCTTTCATGAAAGTGTTTGTAGACCTGTTTCTGTGCATTCAGACTGCAGGACAACCACCCAGGGTAACTTTTCACCTTCTGCAGACAAAACCTGCAGAGCTGGAAGACATTATAAAATAAGTCACTGGCGTCTTTAGATTTCATGTCAAAGCTCAATTGGACACCTTGTTCATGTGTGTCACTGTTGGATCGATCCTGGCTGTTGGCAAACAATGACAGTTGTATGATCTCACCATCGGGACCCAGGATCAGGCTGCCAACCGATTTGCCATCCTGCAAACCTAAAAAAAAAAAAAAAAGCAACGACTCTGTGAAACAGTAACACAAGGATACCCTCGGTGAACTAAAGCTACAACCTTCCAGCAGGACAATGGGGACAACATTCCAAATACATGTTGCCAGAACAGTTCCTTCATTATTAGACAACAAAACCCAAAAGGCTCCTATCATATAGTATTTTCACTGAATTATATTTCCTAAAACAATCTTTCTGCGACATCACTAAGTAACAGATTAGCTTTACATACCTCTCAGCTCCAGGGGCAGGATGCCCCTAACTACACCTCTGTTAGCATGGTTGCTCTCACATGGATCGTGTCCATCAGATCGACAGTGTAAAAAGGCCAAAGAGCTCCGCTTGCCCAATCCTTTTCTTCCTGCAATTCAGCCAAATAGATGAATTTTAAGTATCAAGAAATTGGATATGTGCCTGAATCACTTACTCACTCTTTCATTCAATGCATGTAATTTAATAGATTCTTTCAAAGGCTCTACAGCCACACACACACTGTAGGCATCATCAGCTTCGTCTGTGCGTGACAGTTACCGTTGTCATTCGCAAGAAGCTGCAGAGGATGCAACAGATTTTGTTGGATTTGCAACTCTTCTGTCCTTGTTTGGGAATATTTTTGCATCTGAGTCCAGGTCGGCAGGACAGGCTGATCCTCAGCTATGGGAGGTAGGTGTGATTCTTCGCTAGAGTCCTCAGATTTATGCTGAAACATACAACACATCCATTTTGCAGCTTAACTTCTTCATCTATTCTCTTCTCTTGGAGTTAATAGGAAAAATCCTGCATGTAAAACTTGCAAGTTGCAATATTAAACCTAACCCGAAGTCTTACTTTTGATGCCTTCTCTCTATTATATCCCATTGGTAAAGGAGGAAGGAGGCCTGTGTGTAGCAACAGAGCATCAGAATGAACAAAAGATACTGAGGTGAGCAGTGTTAATATTTGCCTTCTTTACTGTCACTGTTACTTTAATCAGTTGTTCTTCAGAGGAAGATACATACATACAGATAGCTCAGTCAGGAATATGTATCTTTACATCAGAGTTTGACACACCTGTCCTCTTGTTCAAATGCACATTCCCCATTTGTTCATAGTTGTTCTTATTTGTTGTTTTTCTGCCTTGAATGCAATTGTCTTCATCTGCCAAGTCATCAATAGACACTGTGCTTGGACGATGAGGTTCCTCAACTGACCTGTGATGTTTTTTTTCAGTTTGCTGCAAACTAGCATCCAGGTATATCTGGGGTTGTCGAAAGACAGTAACATATGGCAAACATAAAAAGTAGTTCCAAACAATTAACATTTTTACCAACTATGATATTGCATATTAAGACCAGTTTAGACAAGTGCTGGCTCTTGTTGACCAGATCGTTAGATGTATACACACACCTACACACAAGATCTTAAATGTAAATCTATGCATCAGATCACCTGAGTCTCATCTGCAGGTGACAATGCTACGTAGCCTGTCTGACACTCATTCTTTAGACTTGGAGTCTCAGGCGTAGGAGGTATCTGGAGGAAAAGATCCACCCTAACTCTCTCCGTCTTGCTGTTCACCTCCCCTTTATCTGCAGATCAAGTAAGTTTTATCAGCTGTATTATTCACTTATACTAGTTTAAGTTCTCAGAAAGCAAGATAGCAAACAACAAAGTGAAACAGCTACTGCAGTTTGAATTCACACACACCTAATGGATTCTGCTGTAATCTGGTGTCTTTTCCTTCAAGATTTGAGCTTGACTGCAAAGAAAACTGAGGACTGTATTCTTCTTGTGTGGAGTGAATGGGGGCAGGGTTTGGATGCAAATGATGGTGAAAAAAGTAGGGTTGCTCAAGTCTGGAGGAAGTAAGCTAAAGGAAAAATATTACACTTGTAATATGTTAAAACTTATTGTTAATCTGCATTTTTTTTTCACCTACCTGATAGTTTCTGTTGCTCAAGAAAGCAGACCTTAGTTTTCTGACCGGCCTGTAACGATGCATTACCTTCTTTTTTTTGACTGTAGGCTGAGATTGACAACTGGTTTCCAAAGAAACCAAGTACTGGAGATGGCAAACATGAGTTGCAAAATAAAGTATATTAATATCAAAGATAAATAAAGGGTTTCTCTGGAACTCTTATTAACATGCTGGTCCAGAGTTACTTGGTTACTCACCTGAGAGTAGAGCAGTAGTGGACCCCTCCGAGTGCTGTAAGTCTTTGGAAGGCATGATTCTTTCTCTGTATGCACACGGCCTCTGCTAGACATTTGCAAGACAGTGTCCTGAGATTTCCAGATGTGGTAATCCTGTTGGTTAAAAGATGAACTCGCTTCATAAGATAAATGGATAGATGAATATATGGGGCTTTTCTTGCACTGAAAGTACAAGAAAACACTTTTGCATATTTAGCTGCAGGAAAAAGTGATTATTTCTCCCAGACTCTTGTTTTCTCTGGGCAGAAAGTGGGTTGAATGATCTGACTTGTGGATTCCTAAGCAGATCATTAACGCACAGAGCAGTTTGTGATTAGTGTTGTTAGAACCTGTGGTGTGAAGCAGACGTCCAGCCTTCCATCATGTGTCCCTGCATTTTGACTTGAGGAGACAAATCGACCACAACCCCGGCTCAGCACGGACAAAAACAAATCCTTCATAATGTCCTGTCTTTCAGAAACCTGGCTGAACCAAAGGGGACAAAAATCATAGGAATGTGTTGTCTGTTATGTCAGGGTGCACAAGATAATCTTTAAATTTAAAACAACTTTTAAATATGACTGAGTTGGTGAACAAATATTAAGCATTACGTCTGAGGGTATTTGTCTGTGCATTTGATTTATAATCAGACACTGGCTGGGACAGACTTTGTGGGTCTGAAAAAACAAACAAACAAACAAACAAACAGACAAAAACACATCATAAAGGTATGATAAATTGCCCTGCTCTCAGTTTGCAACAAATGGTCTTCAAAAACCCTCTACCTTGTACTATACTGTACCCCAATTTATCAGCTGGTAATGCAAGGAAAAGCAACAGAAAATATTCAATCAAAGGCATGAAGTTTTTTAGTCCTCTTTCATGTTAAATATTATGATTGTCATTAGAGGAAAAAAAAGTATGAAAAATTAATAACAACAGTCAACATACCTGCTGTTTCCATTACACAGATGCATGTGTATAATCCCTGTTGCTATGTTGTTCAGAGTCCATACTGTATTCTGTTTGTTTCTGTTGCCATGGCTGCCTTGGGCACTGCTCCCACTTGGACAGCCGTGATGTGCCCCAGCCTTGAAGAACTCGCTGTAATCTCTTGATAATTTGATTTTGAAAAGAATTCAAGGTACTTTTTTTTTTTTTTTTT
>BJFM01000415.1:217836-229691 GCA_016586285.1 Arothron firmamentum
TTTTTTTTTTTTTTTAACTAATATCCCTTTATTTGGTTGAGTTTAAACACAGCAGCACATACAGTGTGTAATTAGTCCTAAAGGATAATGATCATACGATGACTATATTTGGACAGCTTTTAAACTGAAGTGATGACAGTATGTATCCAGATTTCAAAGGAGTCAGGGCTTATTTTGGTTTATTCACTTAAAGGTGCACAATATGAGGTGAACACACAATAGCATATAATCATGTACTTGCTAATTATAATTCCTTTTTTTTAATTTCCTTTTTTATTTATTTTTAGATTTTTTAAGCTGTTTAGGACAACCATTGATCTGTTTGAATTATTTTGACTGATTGATTTGTTAAAGTTATTTGTATTTAAAAATGAGCAATTGACTTGTGTCCTATCCATGGTCTATTCATTTGCCTGTAAAAACAAAACAAAACAAAACAAACAACAACAACAACAAAAAATCAACGTTGATGATTCATTCTAAATAATAATAATAAAAAAACAATTTAAATGTATTCGCAATAATACTGTATTCGCTGTTGCAAGATTTTTGTTATTTTCGTGTAGGTCAGAAAGATCAGAACACGCCTCTAGGAAGTTGCTCACAAACCGGCTGACTATAGCGGTGAGTAGTTCGACGTGGCGATGGTGGTATAGTGGTGAGCATAGCTGCCTTCCAAGCAGTTGACCCGGGTTCGATTCCCGGCCATCGCAATTCAGTTTTGCCCCTCTAACTTGAAAGTTGCATGAAATACCATTTTAACTGCGCCAATGATTTAATTAAAGGTCTGAACACATTTATAGAGAAACCAACTAGCAACATATACAGTAAATCAAGTATAAAGCTTGGTGCTCTGTGAAAGATCTCAACTCAAACATGTACAAAATTCTACTAATACTATAAAAGTATATCAGTAAAAACTGTTGAAATGACTTAATGGTAGTATTTTAGGTCACTCCAGAAAAGTTTTAAAAATTCTATGACCAGTTTATAAACTTTATACTTTAAGTAGCTTAAACCTGCTTGAAGTGACGTGACCCCCCCCAATGGTAGGAAGTGTGTAATGTTGGTCATAATTGCTTACAAGATAAATTTTTTTGCCAAAAAAACCCAACTGAAACATGACAACGTATTATTATAAATATTATATTATACAAATATACAAGCACATTCTTTGTTAACTTTATTTCCACTGTTTCGTGTTTCTCTTCAGCATTTTGTCCCAATGTCTGGCATTATTTCCATAACTTCTTCAGCTCCTTCTTCTTCAGCACTGCCATCTGGCTCTTCCACTCCTGCTGCTTTGCCATCCAGTGTCCCCTGCAAAGCCTCTTTCAGTGTCAGGCTAACTGCCTCAGAATCCCTCACCACACCCTGCTCCACTGACATGTCTGGGTGGTGCCTCTTCAAATGCTTGACCACCTGGAACTTCTGTTTGGCCCTGTAGGAGCAGTGGCCACAACAGAAAGGTTGCTGCTTTGTGTGTGAAAGGAAATGATGTCTGAGGCCTGCTGGCCAGCGGAACGCTTTGTGGCACAATCCACACACATATGGGCGGTCGTTGCTGTGCTGATGCTGATGTGTCTTCAGTATAAAACTAGTTTTAAAGGTTTTGCCACATTTCTCACACACGTAAGGGCGTGCTTCAGAGTGCTGCGTGTCTCGGTGGGCTCGCAGTGCATCAGCTCTGTTGGTGCGGTAATCACACTCATCACAGGCATAGGGCTTCTCTCCTGCAAAATTAAAAGACCAAAAGGTTGTTGTTTTTTTTACAGTCAAACTTCCAATTTAACTACCTAATGTTTTTTTTCTTTTTAAGGCAGAAATGTCAAGGTAATGCTATCATGTTTTAAATCCGAGCGATACCTGTGTGCTTGGTCATGTGGTACTTCAGCTGCGTTGCCCACTTGCATTTGTAGCCACAGAGTGTACAGAGATATTTCTTCTCTTCTTTGTGAACCCTCATGTGAAGCTAGAAAATATAATCACAATAATTAACAATTTCTTTTTCTATTCCATGTATAGTTTTGCTATCCCTTGCTGTGTAAGATTTTTGCACTTGAAATTAACCTTCATCTTCAAAATAAGACAAAAAAACAAAAAAACAAAAAACAAAACTGAACTTAGAGCTTAAAAGGAAATATTCAAACCTTCAGCCTGGAAGGATCAGCACAGGTGTAACTGCACAGTTCACAGCTGTAGGGCTTCTCTCCAGTGTGTATGCGAATGTGCCAGGTGATCTTCTGCTTGTTCCGTGTTGCATATTCACAGTCTGTGCATTTGTAGAGACGCTTGCCTCTGTGTGAGCGGAGATGCTGCTCTAACACAAGCTGATGGCGACACACAAACTTGCATGTGCTGCACTTGAGTGGCTTCTCCTCTGAAGGTCCCTCCTCGTGTTCACTCAAAAGATGTTGAGCCAATAACTTCCTAGTTTTAGTAGCAAATGGGCACAGCTGACACTGGTGTGCCAGGGTACTTCTCTGGTAAACCACAAGACTTTCCTTTGTTTTAAAGGACTCCTGGCTTCTGGTCTGCGGGTGTTGCCTTTCTTGGTGGGTCCTCAATGTGGCCACACTGCTGCAGGTATAGTCACAATGCTTACATGGGAGGCTTCCTTGTAGTTGGTGTGCACGTTTACAATGATACTTTAATGCAAGTTCTGAACTAAATTTCCCATTGCAATGACTGCAGGGATGCTTTAACTCCCCTGAGTGGCATCTGAAATTGTGGCGTCTCACATCGTCAGGAGTGTATCCGCTGAAGTCACAAACGGAACAGAAGTGAGTTGGCTGTTTGTCATGGACGCGGACCTTGTGTTGACGTAATTTGGTCAGGGTCCCAAAGGTCTTGTCGCACATGCTGCAGCCATGACGACCGATTCCAGTGTGAAGAGACTCATGCTGCTGCAACCGATAGCGTCTTGTTGTGCTGAAACAACAATACTGACAGCGGTACGGCCTTGCACCTTTGTGTTTTATCCCCACATGCAGGGACATACATCGTTTTTGTTTACAGGTAAAAGAACAGTGTTGGCAATGAAGGCGTTTCGGTTTAGCTTCACATTTCTTTTTGTTGTGGACTTGCAGGATGTGGTGTTTCAAAGACATTTTAGATTTGGCTACAAATGAACACAGCGAGCACTGAATCTCATCAGGTTTCAAACAGCCTCTCTCTGCATGGCTTTCTAATGCCTTTTTTCGATAACATTTAAATGCACAGTTTGGACAGGACAATTTCTGGTGTTTCACCAACACCTTCGGAGCTCTTTTTTCTTCCATGACCCTTTTTGACCGGGCAGACTCACTTCTGCGGTCTTCATCGCCTTCTGAAAGGACTGGATTCTCAGTCTTCCTGCACAGCAGCAGATGACGTTCAGCTGAGGCAATGGTGGCTGATGAGAACTTGCATGATTTGCATTTGAATTTTCCGCCTTCTTTTACATACGCTGACTGTAGTGCAGCATTTTTCCCTCTGTTAGCTCCTTCATGATCACATTCCCGATCATTTGAATCTGAAAATGTCCTTGTTCTCCCAAGTTCAGAGCACTTTTTTGCACGGTGAGTATCAAGGCCTCGTTTCTGTTTGAACAGAGCACCGCATGCTTGGCATTTGTGTTCCTTTATCCTTGCATGGCACAGGGCCCGGCAGGGGTACTTTAACGCACCCTCACTTCTGGGTACATGGGAACCGTTGCTACAGTGATAACTGTCTTTATTTTGCACTACAAGCATCTGCACCCGCCCCTCCAAAACCATATTTTCTGCCTGCTCCTTGTCATGCTTCTTCATAGCGTCTAGACGGATCTCAGTTGCTAATGGCTGATTTTTCTCAGATAGAGAAAAGAAACCGGATGCTTGTACATCTGTCTCAGAAGTGTGACACACCTGAGTCTCTGCTTGATTTGTTTTAGTTAGAGCTTCACTGGTGTTATCCAAGTCCCCCTGACCACCTTCTGCATCTGCCATGGCTGTGCTGTCATCTTGACCTAAAGACATGGAGAAGTCTGCCTTCTGATTGGATATTTTATAGGAATTGCAGTTGAAAGAAGATGAACTTGGAGTTGTTCTTGTGCAGTTTCCGTGCTCACTTTGCAAAGATGAAGCTGAAAATGTAGTTAAAACAAGCGTGCAAAACTCCTCAGGACCATCCACAGAGGGTGTATTACCTGATGTATCCTCGCTGACAGCTTGCTGAGAAACAACATTGGAAACATCCACAGAATCAAGTTGTGAATCAGATGCTCTCTCTTTGTTCACCCCAGGATCTGCTGAGTCTGGAAGCTCAAAGTGTTCTTTATGGGATGACAGAGGCCCTTTGGAGGTTGACTGCTTAAACTGTTCTACAGTTGATAAAGACTTTTGGTAAAAGCCCTGGATGAATTCAGCAGAATTCCTCTCCTTCTCCTTCGCAGTGTAATTCTCTAGCCACACTTTGTCCCCTGGTATGTAGCCATGAACTTTCCTCTTGTGGAGGAAGAGGCTGATGTTACTGAAACAGGAATATGGGCACAGGGCACACCGATACTCTTTCAGCTTGGTATGTTTGCAGTTCTCGTGATTCTGAAGGGCTTGTCTATAGCTGGTGGTGTATGAACAATATCTGCACTTTAAGGCAGCCAACTGCTTGTCTGCTCCAGAATGTTTGGTTAACATGTGACTGTGAAGTTCATATTTCCGCTTGCAGGCAAAAGCACAGACCTCACACATGAGTGTTTTGGCCTGATGGCGTAATTTGTGGCTATTTAATTGGTCCATACGGTGACTGCGGTAGGGGCACTGATCACACTGATACCTACAAAACAAGACCAGGTGTTTAGTTAATGTATGCTAATTCTTTTTTGAAAAAAAGTTCTTTGTTATTACTTATCTATTTACCTGAGGTCTCCAGCATGTTTCCTCATATGAACATTGAGAGAATGCTTCCATTTTGTAACATATCCACACTCAGTGCACATAAAGTTCTTGTCATCTGAGTGAGTCAGCATATGTTTGGAGAGGTAGGACACATCACGGCACCTAAAGTCGCACACACTACACTTGTGAGGCTTCTCACCTGTTGGAGAACAAAAACAAATTAGGAATTATGCTGTGCCAACATCAACAACAAACTAGAACAACTCTATTTCTTTCCTACCGCTGTGAATCAGTGTGTGTCGTTTTAGGCCACGTTTATGTGAGGTCACATAGCTGCACTGCGAGCAGCGATGGATCTTCTCATTGGCGTGAAAATGTCCCAAGTGCTGCTCAAACTCCACAGGATTAAATGTGGTGAAGGAGCAGAAATCGCAGCGCAGTTTGTCATTTCCAGGGTGGCCGTGCCTCTGGTGCCGAAAGAAGGCTGCTTTGTTTGAGCAACAGAAGTCACATTTTGAGCAGTGGTAGGGAAGATGTGTCTGATAATGGGCCTTCATGTCTTCCTGAGTTTGAAAAACTGCAGCGCATGCATGATGGCGGCATTCTACAGCTTTGAACCTGTGCACCTCTGCAGTGTGTTGAAGAAGCTCCTTTGGTGAAGAAGTCTGGAAGGTGCAACCCTGTTGGAAGCAGACCAGTTGCTCAGTCTCTGATTGGATGTTGTGGGTCTTCATGTGAGCCTTAAGCAATCTGCTATGGTGAAATCTTCGACCACAGGTGGGGCAGGGATAAATTTGATTGCTGAGAATATCCCCTGCCTCTTCTGCATGTACGCTCAACAGGTGGCGGCGGACTGCATTCCTCTCCACGGCGGAATACTCGCAGAGGTGGCACTGGTGTAACTTCTTACCCGCCTCACGAAGTCTATGTATGCGTAACTTGCTCTTGCTGGAGAAGTAATGTTTGCAGGTGGGACACTGGAGATTAGGGTCAGGAAAATGTGAACGGAGGTGCTCCTGAAGGTGAGAGTGCATCTTGAAGCGGCGCCGGCATTTGGGGCAAGCGTGAGTGTGATAGATGTGCTCTGATCCTTGCTCTGCAAGATACTCTGATGGACAAGAACAAAAGCAAGTATATTAACAATGTTTATTTCTGGGTCCTCCATTATTATACTGTCACAAGTAACTTGTATTTAGGTGACAATTCATCAAAACCAAAGATACATGACAAACAAACCTTTGGTTGGGACTGGTGCTGTGTCTACTGCTGGCTTGTCACTTTTCATTGGCTTTCTCCCTCTTTTGCCTCTTTGTCTTTGCATCTCCGATGGCTCCTCAGTCTGTTCTGCTTGTAATGATGTTGGTGTAAAGATGGATTTTAAGCTTGTGGCTTCTACTGCACTCAGCTGTGCCCATTTTCTCATTTCCTATTTAATCCATACATCATTTAAATTAGACAGAGACAGAGTAATCTGTAGGCTGTCTGTGGTGGTCACATTATCCACATTGATTGGGCCTCGTTGTCTTGTAACCACCTGAAAGTGCAACATTGACTTATCGATACGACTGACACAAAAGGAACATGACACATACAGTATCTTGGGTTCTTCCACAAATCACATTTTCCACCCCGAGCTATTGGATATTAATATCTTTTTTAAAAAACAAAACTCATTGCAAATTATTTATTATGGTTACAAATAAAATAATTGTCTTTCAACCTACTCTCCCGGTTTACAGCCCAATATACACAAAACCAACTGCTGTATCTGAACCGACAGTAAGCGAAGATAAATGTTTAAAATGTACTGCTACTAATAGATTCACTTTGGACTAGCTACTATAGTAGCTGTTCGACATCGTTTATTGATATTTTGAACGACGCTAACACTGCTATTAAGGCTAGCTAAGCTAACATTAAATTTATATTATTGTGCAATAGGCACACAATCTTAAAGTTGTTGTTTTTTTAGGACAATCAATGTTTGGATCTTGACGGTTTAAAATAAAATAATCAGGTATCATCAACCAGGGCAATATTTACCTTATTGTTTCCTCTGTACTTTCACCAGCATAATAAATGTAGCTGAATGTAGAGGGAACTAATACTGTGGATGCGTGATTACACGGAATTGTATTTGTGGGACACAGGAAGTGTTGGAAAGGTCGGCGTTGCTGCTGAGCCACTTTCATCTTATACACGCGAAAGAGTTTAGACAATATCATGAAATATATACGGATATTCACATCGGATAACATAGTGGCTTTCAAGATATGGATTGACGACAAAGGAGCAAATCAGTACTAACGTTGTATGTTAATCGTAAGAGCGAAACTTAACTTATTTCTGAAACAAGGAATTATGAGATATCCAAACCTGGCAGTACCTTTTTTCGCCCCAAATTAACGGATATTTTCCTCACTCTGGATTGTTACACGGATTTGTTCATTTTAGAACAACTGCACCTTTGGACAGGAGGTCTTCGGGCAGCATTAACATGCCTCTGTCAGACTTTCTGGACGGCTTGAAGGACAACCCTTATTTTGGGGCTGGATTTGGTTTAGTTGGTGTTGGGACCGCATTGGCACTGGCCAGGAAAGGTGCTCAGGTGGGAATGGTCTTCTTCCGCAGGCACTACATGATAACTCTGGAAGTCCCCAGCAGAGATAAGAGCTACAACTGGCTCCTGAGCTGGATCACCAAGCACGCCAAACACACTCAACACCTGAGTGTTGAGACCTCTTACCTGGCTCATGAGAGTGGACGGGTTCACACACAGTTTGACTTCCATCCAAGCCCTGGAAACCACATCATTTGGTCAGAAAAATACCACAGATTTTTTTTTTTTTTTTGTCACAAAGTGATGTCACAAATCACTTGTATACACTTTATTTATATTTTCCTCGTGTTTTACTCTCCATCCAATATCTCAAAATGAATATATTTGTTGAAATATTTTCACAGACAGTTTCCTTTCTATTTTTCTTTTGTTTGTTTGTTTTGCTGGAAGAATTCTATATTATTGTGTTTCAATGTGTTTCACATTTGTTTTTCTTGAGCAAGCATACAAGTAAAACAGTGCAAGTATGTCATAATTTAACTTGTAGTCCTGGTTGCAGGTATGGAAGGAAGTGGATCAGGGTAGAACGGACCAGAGAGAAGCAGATGGTGGATCTGCACACTGGAACCCCATGGGAGTCTGTGACCTTCACTGCTTTGGGCAGAGACAGACAGATTTTCTTTAATATCTTACAAGAAGGTAAAGTTTTTATGCAGCCCGCAGAGCATTTATTACACACGGATATATCACAGGGGGGTTTCACAGGTTGTGACACATGTACTACATCTCTTTATTCAATACTTTTGCCACATGTCTTTCAGCAAGAGAACTAGCTTTGAAGCAGGAAGAGGGACGAACTGTAATGTATACAGCTATGGGAGCAGAGTGGCGCCCCTTTGGCTTTCCCCGCCGTCGCAGACCCCTAAGCTCTGTAGTTCTTCAGGCAGGTGTGGCAGATAGGATTGTAGATGATGTGAAGGACTTCATTGGAAACCCGAAATGGTACACGGACAGAGGTAAAAAATCCTTGTGTTAGTTATTTTATTGAATGATTGAATACGTAGTTGAGTAAGTGCGTTACTCAATTACTAAAAAGGATAGTTAAAGTAAAATGAAAAAAAATCACTCAATATTTCCCATAAAATCAGTTCAAATAAGAAATTATTTATAAATGGATACTACTTAAATATTTCATAAACATTACATGATCTCATAACATAGAGTGATTGTAATAGAGAATAATATGTGCATTATAGTTTTTCTTTTATTTAAAATTACAAAGTGAACTGCATCGAACAATCCAATGTTTTTAAGACGGGCAGTGCTGCCCTCCTGTGGAAAAAGGGGGTATTTCAGTCCATGTCTAATAAAACAGAATAGTATTGTATGTGCACTACATTACCTTTTACTGCCAGAAATTTAATTTCAACAAAATAATCAAAGTAGAAATCCAAGATATGCTGAGATGTGATGTGTTAATTATGCCTGGAAATTGGCAGCATGATAAAATTCAAACCTTGCATAGAAGTCCATAATGCATAATGAGGGCCATGTTTGTAATACTAATGACGATATTTCCTAGTGTGTGATAGGGACTAATAATGACTCTTAATTTAATTTAACTGCAGGCATCCCGTACAGGAGAGGATATTTACTCTATGGTCCTCCAGGATGTGGCAAAAGCAGCTTTATGTGAGTGTGCTGTAGATTATGGTATTTATTTTCCTGGTTTTCCAAGTTGCAAAGCACTAACATGCAACTTAATACATTTACTCCATTCTGTAGTTAGCGCAACAGCTCAACTTTCTGTATAGCTATGTTAGTCCACTACATTTATGTGACTAAATTTATTTGACCAGTTTTAGTACTTCTTACTCCTTTCAGCACGGCGCTGGCAGGTGAGCTCGGCTACAGCATCTGTTTGATGAGTCTGAGTGACCGCTCACTGTCAGACGATCGTCTTAACCATCTTCTCAGCGTAGCGCCCCAGCAAAGCATCATACTTTTGGAGGATGTGGACGCAGCGTTTGTCAGCCGAGACCTGCTGCCCACAGAGAGTGAGTAGCATGGAAAGAGCAGTTGTTCAGGAGTTTTGTGTCTGGACCAATAATCTATTCCTCTGGTTGAGTTCAGCAGTAAAAAAAACACTTTATACCTTTGTCTCCAGACCCTTTGGCCTACCAGGGAATGGGACGGCTGACATTCAGTGGACTGCTTAATTCTCTGGATGGGGTGGCTTCATCTGAAGCCAGAATAGTTTTTATGACAACCAACTTCATTGACAGGTAGCTACGAAGACCACTTTTTTTTTTAACATAAAATCTGAAGTAGTTTTCAGCAATATTACCGTTCCCTCTGTACCTCCAGATTAGATGCAGCTCTGATCCGACCAGGCCGCGTTGATCTGAAGCAGTACATTGGTTACTGCACAGAATGGCAGCTTCAGCAGATGTTCCAGAGGTTCTATCCAGATGAAGCTGCATCTGAAGGAGAGCGGTTTGCAGAGCGTGCACTGGCCGCCCACGCAGAGATCAGCGCTGCCCAGGTGCAAGGACACTTTCTATTGCACAAAATGGACCCTGCGGGATCCATAGACAATGTTGCTCAGATTAAGCAATGAGGGCTAGCTGACGACCGTGATTAAATAAAGAGAATCATGAGAAACATTTCTTGTTAAATTTTATGGTGTAATCCCAGCAACAACAATGCTGCAGTAACATTAAACAGAGTAGAGCTAACGTCAGAGTAGTTTTATGTACTAATCACAGCTGTCATCACAAGATGTTTATTCTCTTCCTCACTAAAGTCCCACCAGCTTCACAATCTCTGACTCGGAGAGAGGAATGTTCAGGGAACTGGTCACAGTGGAGCTCGCTCACATGCTTAATTTCCTGAATTATCGAGGGATTCAATGAAGCACACAGCTGTGTGGTCCTAATTTTGTCATACTCCATGTGACCCAGCACTGACAAACATTCCAGAGATGTTTCCAGCAAGGGGAGGAAAAAGATTGACCTGATGTGGGACCCACATAGCTGTGAAAATTCCTCATTCCCGCAAAACTGATCAGGGTGTGCAAATGTGTCTTCTTGGTACAGAAATGTCATTAACATGCAGCTGCTTGTTTCCATGTCCTGGACGACAGCTGTGATGGAGGGGTTAATTCTTGGAAAACGATGCTCCTCCCTTCAATACTGATTTCTCGAATGCAACAGCAACATTCCTGCACACTTCCTCTTTTAATGTCTGCCTGCCTATGCGGAAACTTATGTGGAGGAAAGGTAGCTGGCTTCTGCCACGGCCTTTGGCTGGGGCTCGCATTTGCTCCAGGGGAGCAGGGAGGGTCTCCACAGTCCCAACATCTCCCTCCAGTCTGCACTCCAAACCACAGACGCTGGAGAACCTTCCACGCATCAGCCTATGGGAGCTGCTGTACAGATTGACGTTTCAGGGCTTCCACAGTCACACGCATGAACTGCAGGTAGGTCATTTTTTTTCCAAATGTTCTGAAGTGACATATGATTGGTTGATTTTGCAGTGTCCATTTGCACCGCAACACTCCTGGAGGAGGTTTTGAGAAATGATGACAAGTTTCCAAACAGAGGGGACATGTCCATGTGGAAAGAGTATCGCGACTTAAGAGGATACGGCTATGGGCCTTTCATAGAGTAACACGGTCACTGGTGTACATGGTAAACTTTGCTGCCTGATGGTGCTGCAAGTGGGAAATCAAGCTCAATAATTAGACATTTGTTTGTCTTCGATTATTCCCTCAGGCCTGTGTTTAACCTTAACTGACATCATTCTAATTTATTTTCAACCCCAAATTAAGGACTTTTGTTACAAACAGTCATTCCTGGGACTGGGCTCAGACTGGGAAGGACTGGACTCAGACTAGGAATGGCTGGACTCAGACTGGGAATGGCTGGGCTCAGACTGGGAATTACTGTTTGTGACAAAATGAAATTATTATCCTCTTAAAACTAATGGAAACAGTTTTAAGAATCAAATGATAATCGCTAATGTTAGAAACGTCTTTATCTGCTCCCAGGAATGAGGACTGATGGCATAACCTGAGGGTGGTTCTGAACAAACACATGTTGCATCCAAGGGATGCTCTCCAGTACGGCAGCGCTCTCAGTGAGGTGGTCACAGACTTCATCAGGAGGATCTACTTCCTCCGTCAGCGCAGCCCCACTGGAGATGTGGTGACCGACATGAACAACGAGCTCTATCATTTTTCTCTTGAAGGTACGCTGATTTAGAGGTGCATACACAGCTGCATTCTGCATGCTTTCTTGTCATGCACTGGCTAAATGCTTTGTTTTTCTGGTTTCTTATTTAAATCTTAATATTTTCCCTCCAGCTATTGAATCCATACTCTTTGAGACCAGGCTTGGATGTCTGGAACAGGAAATCCCTACAGGCACCCAGGACTT